>CAUYTI010037174.1:0-36609 GCA_963575145.1 Galago senegalensis | reverse complement strand
CCTGTGCCATAGGGTTGGCCTTAGCTCTCCTCAACATCAGCTGTCCTTTTTTTTTTTTTGAGACAGAGCCTCAAGCTGTCCCCCCCGGGTAGAGTGCTGTGACATCACAGCTCACAGCAACCTCCAACTCCTGGGCTCAAGCGAGGCTCTTGCCTCAGCCTCCCAAGTAGCTGGGACCACAGGCGCCCGCCACAACGCCCGGCTAGAAATATTTATTTCTTCATTTATTCTTTCTACATACCCTTTTGACAACTGGGTATCAGACACTGCTTTCCTACAGGAAATACAAAACAAAAAGATTTGGTTCTTGCTCTTGATGTTACATCAATCTACTGGTGACACAAATGTAGGGGAAAAAAACTAAATTTAAGTCAGAATACAGTACATAATAGAGGTGCAGGTACTTTATTTAACTTACCAGATCTGCTAAGAAGAGTATATATTATGTCCACAGACCACAGAAATCATGCATATATTTCATATATCATCCACCACTTTGAAAACTTAATAAGATTTGGGTGAATCTTAATTCTCTCCTGCAGGAAAAACAGAATTTATCTCCTAATTTTTTAAGTTTTCCATTTGTATTTTATTATAGCCAAAGTGCAAGAGATGAACCACTGTTGATGATAAATATTTTCAGTACTGTATCATACCATTCTAGAGGTAAGGCCATAAGTCTGAGCTGGAGATAGAGATTTTGGAGTCATCAGTTTATACGTACATGGCAGTTGTAGTAATAGGGATGGATGTAGGCCAGGTGCGGTGGCTCACGCCTGTAATCCTAGCACTCTAAGAGGCCCAGGCAGGTGGATTGCCTGAGCTCAGGAGTTTGAGAACAGCCTGAGCAAGAGCAAGACCCGTCTCTACAAAAAATAGAAAAACTATCCAGGTATAGTGGCAAGCACCTGTCGCTCCAGCTACTTTGGAGGCTGGGACATGAGGATTGTTACGCCCAAGAGTTTGGCTTGGTGCCTATAGCTCAACCGGCTAAGGCGCCAGCCACGTACACCTAAGGTGGCAGGTTCAAATCCCCAGCCCGGACCGCCAAACAACAATGACGGCTGCAATCAAAAAATAGCCAGGCGTTGTGGCAGGCGCCTGTGGTCCCAGCTACTTGGGAGGTGGAGGCAAGAGACTCGCTTGAGCCCAGGAGTTGGAGGTTGCTGTGAGCTGTAATGCCACGGCACTCTACCCAGGGGGAGAGCTTGAGGCTCTGTCTCAAAAAAAAAAAAAAAAAAAAGCCCAAGAGTTTGAGGTTGCTGTGAGCTATGACACTACAGCACTCTACCCAGGGTGAAAAAAAAATGTAATCACCTAAGTAGAGCACAGGCTGAGAAAGCTAAGAGAATCTTATGGAACAGTAATATTTAAAGTCAGCAAAGAAAGTACTCTGTGAAGAAATGCCAGAAAGTTAGGTGGACAATGAGGAGAGAGCATGGTGATAAAAAAGCCAGGGGCAGAGAAAGTTTCAAAAGGAAAGACACAGTAAGTAGTCATCAAATACAGCAGAGCAGTTAAAAAAGTTCAGGACTGAAAAGCGTCCACTGACTCTGGTATCAAAAGGTAAGTGACTACAAATGGGAACAAAGGATCTTTTTAGAGTGATAGAAATGTTCTAAAACTGGATTGTGCCAATGACCACATGATTCTGAACATTTACTAAAAATCGCTCAATTGTACAATTAAACAAGTTCCTTTTTATGATACATAAATTAATACTTCAAAAAAGTTGTTCTTTTAAAAAGGGTTATTGGTGGCCTGAGTCTGAAAAATTTCAGTGGTGTAGGAGGACAGAAGCCAGATTTGGAGTTTGGAGTAAATTCAAGATGGGAAAATGGAAGTAAAAAGTGAAGACTCTTTTTGGGGGGGGGGGTGCCTGTGGCTCAAAGGAATAAAGCTCCTGACCCCATATGCTGGAGGTGGCAGGTTCAAACTCAGCCCTGGCCAAAAAAATAAAAAAACTGCAAAAAACCCCTCTTTTTTTAAAGGAATTTAGTTCTAGGGAAAAGGAAAAAAAAAAAAAAAGGAGTACTGAAAGAGGCCCACAAGGTCCAGAAGGGGAGGAAGATGGTAAGTAGAGTTGTAGACATGTTCCCTTTGAAGTAAGGATACAAATAGCTAATAGATAATTATGAATTTTTGTTGCGGCAGATTGCTTAGTACAAGGTTCCATAACAGGTGGGCATGGGTTGAAACTGCAAAGAGAAATGCATAGCAAATAAAGGTCCCTACTTTGGTCTCTCGGCAACCTAAACTCCATATCTCAGAATTATTATTATTATTTTTTTTTGAGACAGAGCCTCAAGCTGTCCCCCTGGGTAGAGTACCGTGGCATTACAGCTCACAGCAACCTCCAACTCCTGGGCTCAAGCGAGTCTCCTGCCTCCGCCTCCCAAGCAGCTGGGACCACAGGCGCCCGCCACAACGCCCAGCTATTTTTTGGTTGCAGCCGTCATTGTTGTTTGGCGGGTCCGGGCTGGGGATTCGAACCCGCCACCTTAGGTGTACGTGGCTGGCGCCCCAGCTGGTTGAGCTATAGGCACCGAGCCATCTCAGAATTATTGGGCTTAGAGATTATCTATAGTACTTCATCTCTGTCGGCCTCTCTAGGTACATAAACATCAACTGATTCTGGGTGGGCTCTGGCCCCATATACCAAAGGTGGAGGGTTCAAACATGGCCCGGGCTAAAAACTGCAAAAAAAAAAAAAAAAAAAAAATCAACTGATTCCACAGTACTTTCCACAGTTTTCAACCTTTTTTTTTTTTTAAATCTCATGGCACACTTAAACCTGTAAACTTGCGTATTACACTTAAATATGTTAATAAATATATATATACTTACTATGCTTTGAACTTCTTTCAAAAACAACTTTGAAACTTTTCCTGGCACATCAGTTAACAATCACTGGTATATATAGTGAAAAATATCTCTCCACTCTCTCACTCTCCTCTGTCACAGTTTTTCATTTTGGGGAAGATTTTCCTAATGTTGAACAAATCTCTCTTTTTATAATTGAGTGCTTTAAAACTCTTCATTGAAGAAAAAAAGTGTGCTGTCGTGCTTTCTATTTCTAGTGTTTATAAGGTTACCATGTCTCCTCCAAAAATAATAGACCACATCTCTAATCTCTCTAGCCTCAGTTTCCCAGTAAGGATCAAATTAAATGCCGTCTGTAAAGCACTTAGCCTAGTACCCGAACATAGAAAGAACATAATGGTTAATATCACTTGGAAGAAGAGTGATGAAAAAAAATTTTTCTGTAGTGAAAAAAAATATTTTTGTAGAGATGTCACTCTCTTCCCTTGGGTTATCATCTGCTTTATATTATTTGATAGAAAACATTAGTATCTGGGCCAGGCCTGGTGGCTCACGCCTGTAATCCTAGCACTCTGGGAGGTTGAGGAGGGTGGATTGCTTGAGCTCATGAGTTCAAGACTACCCTGAGTAAAAGCGAGACCCTTGTTTCTACTAGAAATAGAAAAACTGAGGCAAGAGGATAGCTTGAACCTGAGTTGGAGGTTGCTGTGAGCTTCATAGCCATGGCACTCTACCCAGGGTGACAGCTTGAGACTCTGTCTCAAAAAAAAAAAAAGAAAGAAAAGAAAAAGAAAACATTAGTATCTGAATTACTATTTTACCTATAAATTTATAACATTACAAAATGACGTGTGAGTTACAAAGGGGTCATACTGTCCTTTTTTATTTTTTATTTTTTTTTGAGACAGAGCCTCAAGCTGTCCCCGCTGGGTAGAGTGCCATGGCATTACAGCTCACAGCAACCTCCAACTCCTGGGCTCAAGCAAGTCTCCTGCCTCAGCCTCCCAAGTAGCTGGGACCACAGGGGCCTGCCACAATGCCCAGCTATATTTTGGTTGCAGCCATCATTGTTGTTTGGCAGGTCTGGGCTGGGGATTCGAACCCTCCACCTTAGGTGTACATGGCTGGCGCCTTAGCCGGTTGAGCTATAGGTGCCGAGCTGCAAAGTTTTTTTTTTTCAGTCATAAAGAAGAGTTTAGGAGAGAGTGCATTTTTTTGTTCTTCTTCCTACTATTAAACGTTATTGTGTGAATCCTGATACCTGGAGCCACAGGTGATAGCTCACAGCCATAAGGGCTGAGACACAGATGGCAGAAAAGGCAGAATGTTGGTCAGAACCTATGTTATGCTTGACCTACTGAATTAACCAATCTTGGTAGTTGTCTCTATTCTAAAATATTGAATTTTCTTATTATGAAGACATTTTTAGCTGGACTGTCTCTTGCTTTTGCTAAAAGCCTGGTAGATAATATTTATCTAATAGATGAATAATAACAACAATATATAGGGTGAAATATGCTGGGTAACAGACATGAGTCATAACATTTCAGTATAGAATGGGACCCCAAACACCATCCAGTGCAACTGTTCAGTACTCCCTGGACAACACTGAAATATGTCTTGCCTCTAGCAGAAGAGTAACAGGGATATTTAGAAAGCTTGCTGACTTGGTATTTTTGCAAGTTGCCCTCTCATTTTCTGTCTCCAACTTGACAGATGGGGAACATCCAGAGAAATAGATTGTTTCTGCCTGAAGGAGCACAGAATGCTCTGCCTGGAGACACTTATTCCCATGCACAAGGCAAGCGTGTGCTGGAGAAGAGCATTGCTCATTTGAGAATGGAAGAACAGTGAGTGGCCCGTGAAGTTATCTTGCATCTCCCTTTGCTGACCAACTTTGATGCAGAATCCAAATCTAGCATTATAATTAGAAAGGGTTAGTAAATGTAAATTGAATAATATCCTTACACTTTTCTAATCAGTTGTAATTAAACTAAAAAAAAATACCTATGGTATCATTCAAAAATAACTTGTGATTATAAAGGGATATTTTGGTCTGTTTCATCCTTTACAGTATCTCACCAGTGCCTAGAATAGCACCTAGTATGTACTAAGCACTCAATAAATATTGGTTTAAAAAATTAGAATAAATAACTTCACTACTGACTACTGAATCTCCCTATTGTTTCCAGCTCAGCATCTATAAGAAAGCTGATAAATAACTGAGAATACATTACATTTTAAGCAGATTTAGAACAGTAATAGGTACATTGGGTCAAGGCAATGCGTTTAAACCATGATAAATCCTGAAATATTTTCACTGACTCTGGAATTCAAAGCTGACCTTATCAGACTTCACACTGACATACCACATTTCACTTTTCTGATGAAAATTATAATTTCCACATGCTCACATGGTGCTAAATAACCTCTTTAAAACTTAGATTTTCAGCATTATTCTTAAGGTCGAGAAATATTTATTTAGTGTCTACTTGAAAGTGGCACTGGGCTCAGTGTCAGGCTGTAGACAAAGATACGGCCCTGGGCACTGAACTTGCAACTCAGGCTGAAGCATGCATCTCCTGCAGCCATGGTGGTGTTCCCTGATGATGGGCCATGTGGATGACTAAAACCTGCTCAGTATGTGTTTGCTGAATGAAAAGATGTCACTCTGGATTACAGGACAATGTACAGTGTAAGTCACTGAGGAAAATGAGAATTTCCCTGTGAGGTGTCCAGAGGGAGCTTTCTCATTTAACAGGAGACTTAAGGGAGCTTTCTGGAGAAAGTAATGCCTAGAGACAGAATGCCAGTCAGTGGCTGTGTTAGTTCTCTTTTAAGCAGCACTAGGGCATGAAGCGTCTTCACAGAAAAGTGAAGGTTTAATTTGTCTGGCATATGAGTTGTTTAAGGGATGTGTCTTCAAAGATAAGTAAGAATTGCCAAGGGTAGTTACACTGAATGCCCATATGGGGACTTTCTACCTGGATCATAGACTGTCAGTCAGCAACTCCTGAGTAATCAAGAGAGGTTTGACCATATGGGGAGAGGAAGGTGAGAGATTGTTTTCATGTATAAAAGGTCATTTGGGGCTCAGCTCCCATAGCACAGTGGTTAGGGCTCCAGCCTCATGCACCCAGAGTGGTGGGTTCGAATCCAGCCTGGGCCAGCTAAAAATAAAATTAAAAAGTAAAAAAATAATAATAATTTTAAAAAAGGTCATTCATGACTTAGGATTTCAAGGTGCTTCAAGGGAAGTCCAGCAAGGAATTCATTAAGAAGATCTGAAATCCAAGTGCAAAATTGGCGTTTCTTACTTAGATTTGAAAGTCATCCTTATGGGAGAACCAGCCTTACCTAATGAACTCCTGTTCATCTGACAAATTTCAGTTAAAATTTTTTTGCTTGGGGAAACTTGCCTGAGATGCTGAAAAGGTCAGATACTTGTATGTGATACCGCCAAAGCCATTTAAATTTCTTTGTCTTGGTATTGTTCACAGTTTGTGTTGTACAGATTTGTTATTCTTGTTACAACATGTGTTTCTATATGCAAATGAGATCATCTGTTATTGGAAAATAGGTTTCTGTAGTTGTGACACAAAGTATAGTAACTCATCTAAATATATTAATAGCAAGCTTGGAGGAAGACAGTTCAGCTGGGTGTCTCTAAGCTCTGCCATTTGGCTCAGATTGGCCAGATGTTCTGTCTTGGAAATCTTTACTGCTTGCTTCTCCTTATCTTTGGATATTTTGCCTCATTTGCATAACTCAGCTTTAAGAGAATCAAAAGGTATAGATAACAAAGAGCTCTGTAATAGGATTGTATCACAAAACAACCCATAAATGTTACATCTTATTGAGGTCTCACAGGCTGAAGATCATACAAATTGAAACTGAATGATATTGCATTTTCCCCTCAAAAAATTTGCAAACTCAACTTAAAATGATAACTGATCAGCTGTATTTGAATTTTTTGTTAAAACATAAACTCTTCATCTCCACTGTAAGTTTCTTCATTTTTTTCAAAATTTTCTGGAGTTCACTTTCCTCCTCTGCCCAGTCAGGAAGACGAAGCCCAATGGAGAGAAAGAGCACCCAAACACCTTGTTTAAAAGAGCAGCCGGTGGCACAACGGCAGACAAGAGTCTCAATAAGGCCGGGCTCCACGCCTGGCTCAGTCCTCCCCTTTTTATCCCCAGTCAAAAAGTTCTGGCCCAAAGATACCTTTCTTATTTGTCATTTTGAATGAAGATGCAGAAGCAGGTTTGGGCTTTTCCAGAAGTCAAAGCAAGTGTTAGTTTCCAGGTCTCAGGAAGTTAAGTTTCCACAAATTCCTAAGAGCTGAGTCACCATGGAAGGACCTGACAGCTGTGTCCTTGGAACCTCTGTTCTCTTAGACCTCACTTTTTCTGGGTATCCTCTCTCAAAAGGACTCATTCCCTTTCTTATTTTCTTCATTTTTATTAGTTGTCTTTTTTTAAAGTTGCTACTCATCCATGTTTCCCAACCTGTCCTCAGTTTTCACTTGGAGATTCTTCTTCACCTAAGCATATCATAACGTGAGCAGACTTAAAGGGCCAGATGATGACTATTTTACACTACTTAGACTAAGAGGCAAAACTGAGACTATTGTGTAGTTACGTATAGTTCCAAAATCAGCTCAAAGACCTGATCTCCTTTGTTCTATATGAAAAATGTAAGTTAGTAGAGTCTCCTAACTCATAAAATGAATGCTATCTTAATTCTTGCTTTTCTTTAGAGGGTTCATGGAAAAACATCTTGTTCATCAAGTTGGCCAAAGAGATTCTTGTTTAAATTTCATGAAGGTTCAGGTCTTGGCTAAAGGGAAAAACTCTCTTTTCTTTTCACATACCCAGTGTACAACTGCCCTTTGTTTAAAGATTGGCTACTACCAAACAAAAACTTTGCCAAAAAGAGAAACACCTCTTTGAGAAAGAAAAGAAGAAAAAGAAAGGATGACAAGGTGATGGCCTTAGAATGAATGAGAATTGTGCTGCCCTGCCTCTAATTATGAAAAGCTAAAGCAGGGCAGCGTTACATCTGCATGACAAAGAAAGCAATGCAAACAGAGAGTGGGTTAAGATAATCCACTGTAAAGAGTCAAAGTTTCAAAGAGCCAATAAAACAGCCAAGTTTGAAATTTGCAGCTTGCAGGCATCTGTGGTCTTCCACAGCTTTTTCCTTAAGGGAAAGAGGTTTGCTTGTCCCTCACACCTGTCTGACTTCAAAAGAGCAGTGCCATTTATTTATCGTTGCTCTTACATATATAAACCTTCATTCTTCTGACACGCCCTTTGTAGTTTCCAGCTAAAGAATATGTTGCTGCTGACATGTCAGCTAATTTCCACTCATAGGCTTTCAAAGTGATTGGCCCTCACAATCCTGAAATTTACAAAAAATATGATGCTAGCATGTTGTGTTACACCTGCAGCAGATAGAGGTTAATTCTAGACAGCTGATTATTGTTTTCTTTAGGAACAGGGTATCATAATGGTCCGGAGGAATCTGTGAACCAGTGCCAGTTCCCAAGATGTTTGTTACTGGTCTACAGCAAGAAAAGTTACAAAACTGAGAATAAAGCTTTACACACATTAAGCGACTAACAGTGACTTTGTGTCTAATGAATATAATCATAAAGAAGATAGAGCCTATGTTTGTCTTTGTTTTTATTTCATTTTCCTAGTAATTGACTTGTACAAAATTGCCTTTCAAAGATGGAGTCGATTTTTTAAAATGATCTTTTACTGCCGAGCATTTGAGATGCTTTGCCTTATCTATCGTAAAACTTTAACTTCAATCCTTTCCTGTTTACTCAACCAATTCTTAGCAAAGATTTAGTCATTCAACCCGTAAGTATACATGTTTTTGGTAGACTGCAATTTCTGACTGGAAATGTAACAAAATTGACAGTTACAATCACAATCACAGAAATTTTTGTTGTGAATATTATAATCTGTGCTGCAGTCAAACATTTAATGAACTCTTACTACTGAATCAATGGCTTTCTTATTTAATATTCCCAGAGAAACTGAGGAAATTATTACCATTTCTGCTCAACATATGAGGAAATTTATATTTAGAACGTTAAGTAGGTCTATGTCTAATTTTTGAAAAAATTAGAACTCGTAGTTCTCATAGAGGTATAATGTGAGGTTTTCTTAAAACTCATTAAAAAGAGACCCAGTAGGATGATAAAATTTGTTCAAATGAAGATTCAAGAGACCAAAGCAATTAGAATCTATGAAAGGAAGAGTGTTGAAATAAGATTGTAAAGATAAATACCATTCATTAATCTAGAGACCATTAGACTGAGGCATCTCTGCCTCTCTGCATTCTTAACTCAGCTTGAATGAAACTAAAATTAAACTTCACCAATTAGAAACTCCTAACTAATCTCTAACTAGAGACTTGAAGGCTCCTATTCCATTTTACCGATTATACATTTTATTCTCTCTATTCCCATACACACCTTATACAAAATTTTCCTCTTGCTCTTCCACCATGAATCACTTGCATTTGGTGCTGCCAAGACTATAGGGCAAAACTGTACTATTCAGGAAGTATTTTCTAATAAACAGAAATCATTTCTTTTTACTTAGATAAAATTTATTTTCTTATGTAAACTTTTATACGTTTAAATCTTCTTTTTAAAGTACAAAACAAGATCAACAATAAAAAGGAAGCTAAAAGAAGAGAGAACTCTTAGCCAGACCTATTGTCAGGCAAGGTGGGACAGAGATGTCCTTTTTGATCATGCTTCTTTTAGGCTCAGAACACAATACTGTAAAGAAAATACTTCCTCATTGGTTTGTGCTGAGTACTTAGAACTGAAGGAGATCGGAAGATTCTCAATAGCAACATTTTTAAAATTTTCTTCATCATGTCTCTGTCCACTTTTTCTACACCTGAAGCCATTCATAGAAATTAGAACTCTTTTTCCCCAAGGTAGGTTGTAGAAACCAGAATTCTTCTTCCATAAAGCAAGCCATAAATCTTAGAAAGTTCACTCTCTGACCTCCTCTTTTTTCTCTTGAAGACCCTCATTCCAGAGGAGGCCTGCCCTGTACCTGGAAGGAAGAATACTGCATAGAGAAACCAAGAAGAAATTGAGCAGATAGAACTTTCTAGAACATTCTGGGTTTCCTTCTTCAGTCTATTAGTGTTCGATTATACCCTTTTTGTCCAATCTCATTTCTACTTGCTGTCTATTCTTCATCTAACATAAGTATAAAAGTGGATAGTTTTCCTGGCTTTTCAAGTCACCACATCTGAAGCTTCCTAAATCACATAAAACTTGGATTAAGTAAATATGTTATGCTTTTCTTAACTTGTCTTTTTTTATTAGAGTATCAAACATAATCCTTATAATGGATTAGGAAAGAAATCACCCCTTCCATCCTTTCATTGGACAAACACAAGTAGAAGAAGGTCAGAATGTGAACTTCCTAGGTTTTATGTCTTGCTTTGGAAAAGAGGCAATTATACTTTCTCTGACTCCATTTGCATGGTGGTATTTTGGGGCTATCTTTTTCAGCTCAAATATACTTTGCATGTCAAGGCACTATCTTTACCATCTTGTATTCTGAACTCTTTCATTAGTAATCATGTGATGAATATTCAAATACTGAAGAATTCATTTTCACACCCATCTCTGTAGATGGGAGGGTATTGATTACATATTTAAGGACATATTTTTGGATGGATGGATGCTGCTTATTGTCATTCCTTAAACTCTCAGACTTTAGGCACCACTCCAGATACTGAATTGAAATTATAGCTCCATTGTTTCTAATAATATAACCTCAGTGAAGTTATTTAACCTCTCTAAACCTTGTTTTTTAAAATTACACATGGAGATATTATCAATAGTATCTCACAGAGCTTTGGTGAACACTATGTTGGATAGTACCTGTAAAAGCTCAGCACAGTCACTAACTTGCCTCTACCCCAATTCTCTTGTTTCCTTCCTGTGTAGTGTCCGATTGACATAGATCTCCTGGCCTTGCTTTGCCACTTCACATGGGGTGTTCTAGAGGGAGTGAAAAGATATATGTTTCGGTAGTGACCTAGAAAGTAGAAAGTAAGCATTCTTATTATATTCTTTTCTTTCCATTTCTTTTTCTGGTCTTATAAGCAAGCTACCTGCAGGTGTCACATATTATTTTTGAGCAAGTGGAAATATTAGATCAGCTTCTCTAGCAATAGTTCAATTGGCTAGTAATATTCTGACCCATTTCCCATATTTCTCAAAGGGTTTAGAAGCCTCAAGCAAGGAAGAAAATTATTATCCCTTGAACTTTATGATTTCTTACAGAAAACTCTATAAAAGCTATTTTTACCTTTTTAAAAATAATAGGGTACTATAATGCTTTTTATTTTTGGTTTGTTTTCAAATTGGTTACTTGTCTTCACTGAGCTTTATTTCTAAATGGGATAACATTATCAACCTCCGTGGGTTATTATGAGCCAGTAAAAATATTTTGTACATAAACACTCTGATCCTTGGCTGACATTTTGTCTTGTAGTCATACGATTCACTGTACCCAAATTTAGTCTTGAGAGTATGGTTATTGTATATACAGCACCACTTAAGCATAATAACTAAATCATTATTGTGCATGAAAATACCAGCTCTTGGAGAGCTGTAAATGGGACCAAAAAGATACCTTTCTTCCTGTTGAATAATTAAGATAGTAATGATCAGTCACTACTTTGTTTTGTAAAGAAATTGTAAAGACTATTTAGACTCAGAGAGTAGTTTCCTGATATCTAATATTAATCAAGATGCATTTTACTAAATCAAATTTAAAACACTGAACCAACATTAGTGAAGTGAAAAACAAATCATCCCTTAAAGTACCAGCTAGAAAAAGCTCATGAATGTGAAAAGGATTCTTCAAAAAGGGACTTGGATCAAATAGCTGGAATCCATTCTTATGATGACTAGCCATTGGAAACGAAATACATGACTTTAAAAACACACACAAACATATTATAATATGGAAAAATTACACATAATTCATAGATCATTTTGCTCCAATGTGTTGCTGATTTATCGTTAAATCCAATTAGGATCAATACATTTTATCACATATAGTTTGTTTCTGTACCATCTTTATTTCAAAGCATTTTTATGTTCACAGTTCTAAACCTGTAGGTTATAAAGATGCAGATTGTGAAAGCTGCAAGGCTGGTGTTCAGAATGTTTCAGGTAATAGAAAAGAGCAAGGCAAAGGGATTTCTTCCCCCTGAGCTGATGACTGTTATGCATGAAGAATGCACATGAATTAATGGTTCTGACAGTAATTCTATAGTTACGTCTTTGAAGCAGGCACCATTTCCTTGAATTTCTGGGAAGGTATATTTTATGTTTGTCTTCTTTTGACAATGGTTTTGTTAAAACTAGGTTGCTAATAACTCCCTAAAGCAAGCTAGTTTACTGAGCAGTACAGTTTGACAAATGCTTATTAGTAAAAGCTATACTCTTAAGATTTACTTGACTGAACTGTCCCATTGATTGTCATTAATTATCATGTTTATTCACAAACAAGTTTCTATGTTCACTTGTCACTTCAGCAATTTAGATATTGATTGGATCCATTTGGATGTATAATACCCAAATTGATGCTCTCTTGAAAACTTGTCAAAAGGTACAAAAGATTATACTGACAGTTAACAGAACAAAACCCAACAATGTTATATTTAAGTAGCTAAGCATTTCTGGGGAAGAAAACTCAGTCGTTTCCAAAGGAATAGGCTGAAAGAATACAAGAAAGTTGCTGGTGGAAGGCATTAGGATGTATTCTTTTTTATTTTTTGAGACAGAGTCTCAAGCAGTTGCCCTGGGTAGAGTGCCATGGCATCACAGCTCACAGCAACCTCAAACCTTTGGGCTTAAGCAATTCTCTTGCCTCAGCTTCCCAAGTAGCCAGACTACAGGCGCTCACCACAATGCCCGGCTATTTTTCTATTGCAGTTTTCATTGTTGCTTTAGGTGGCCAACCTTGGTGCATGTGGCTGGCACCCCACCACAGAGCTATGGGCACCACCTAGGATGTATTCTTGAGATTTCAAATAGGCACAATAGTAGTGAGTAAAATTTGTTTTAACTCACTTCACCTGAAACCACTAAGAACAAAAAACATTCCTCCACATGCTGGGTTTAAGGCTTGGGGTTGCAGGCCTTGCAGGGCCTACTCTTTTAGCACTTGCTTTTAGCAAGTCCCTGGCCTCTGGCAATAAGCATTTATCAAATGGCTTTGGTGTTGTTCACCACAGTTGGGAAAGAGAAGAAACACAGGATTGAGGTCACAAACCCAGTTACTTAGCTGTG
The DNA here is from genome assembly GCA_963575145.1 of Galago senegalensis. Taxonomy (NCBI): domain Eukaryota; kingdom Metazoa; phylum Chordata; class Mammalia; order Primates; family Galagidae; genus Galago; species Galago senegalensis. The sequence continues at coordinate 23,432 of CAUYTI010037174.1, read as the reverse complement.
CTCGTAGCAGGACTTTGGGCAAGCTATTTGGTGAGTTTCCTCTTGCCAAAGACACAAAGACACCGCTGAATGTAAAATGCACCATTATATCATTTGTCACTAAATAGATGGAAAAAAAAACCCTTATAAATCCTGACATACCATTGATTATAAATGCAATTCTGAGATACTAAAGTGTCTTTAAAAAGTGTCTCAAAAGAGAAAAAATTATTCCCTGGGGGCTTCATTTACTTGTTTTTTGGTAAATGGAGACTGAATTAATTTAAAATAAATTCTTTGGGATGTTAATGCATATAGGTTCAAATATAAATTTTGCAACAAATATGATATCCAAGGATACATACCTTTCTATCTTGTATACAATGATGATAATTTGTTATTTTTATAAAAATGATAGAAGCAAGATTAAACTAAATCTACAACATATTTCCCCTTGGTTGTTGCCTTCTAGCATCTACTCACAGGCTCTTATTTCTGATGACATTGCTCATTTTCTCTCTAGTCTCTCTAACGCCCACCATTCTCTTCTCTCATGCTGCCTCTAGAGGAGTGGACATATAACTCAGGCTGACCAGTGATGATTCAGGGATGGGCTTATGAACCAAGCAAGCCTAATAAGGTCCTTTCCTGAGATCTCATATGGACTCCAGGAGAAAGACCATCTCGTTACCGTTGGGTTTCCAGACTGGAGGACGTTTATCTAGCATCAGTTTTACATAGTTGTTGGTAAAACCTTTTGGGGAAATGAAGCCGATTAGAAATAAAGAGTAGGAAGATAAATAGATTGCTTTGAAGACATTGTTTGCACATTTGAATCCTGCCCTAACTAGGGCTGGGCCACCAGTGGTCTATAAATTGCATAAACTAATCAATGTTATTTTTGCTCAAACAGGTTTGTCTCTGTCATTAGCAATTAAAGGGTTCTGATTAATTAAAGGGTCAGATATTACGGTATATTTAGGTCAATAACACTTCAAAGGAACTAGTTTTCAAACTAAATTGTCTTTCATGCAGCAGCACTCATAAATTTTGGATTCCCTGGAAGTAGTAATAACTACTTACACATTTTTTATATAAGAAGGGGTCAGCATACAATGAACCTGACATACAATCAATATTTCATAAATTAAATGAATGTCATGAATTTGAATGTTGAGCAGGAAAGATGGGGCAAGGAAGAGAGTAAAAGATGGTGGGATTATTTTATTTAAAGGAGTCAAGTGTTATCCAAAACGTAACTCCCAAGATTTCTAACTTTTTTGAGGGCTAATAGGTGTTTTCCAAAACGAATCCTGCAAGTTATCGCCTTGCTTATTACCTGGCATGCATAAAACACTCGATATAATTTCTGTGCTTGATGTCTTAGTGGCCAATTCTTTTTGAATTGCATTTTTGAGAGTAAAAAGAGGTTAAAAGTGACCTTTGTTCTATCTTTTGCTGCGTGGTTTGTACCACTCTTGAAATCTTCATTGCTTCATATAACATCTATCCTTAATTTCTTCTCTGACTTCTGCCTAAATCATCTAGTGTTTGCTATTCAACATGCAGGTCCCCAACATGCAGGTCCCACTACCCAATAGGGAACTTGTGACCACATATAAATCAGGACAATTTCTCTTTCATCAGGAAAAATGCCCATGGGAGTCAGCTGGGTGCTTACTGAGTCGTTGATTTATCTTCTCACTTGAGCTTCTTCTTGTCAAAGACGAGTAACGAGTGATCAGTGGACCTTTACTTAAGTAGCATTGATTTGTAGAATTACAGCCAGTTATTATGTGTATCAGGAGCTTGATGCTAAGACACTTAGAAATCTCTGTTGGCAACACTTTTTCTCAGTGGACAGAACCCCCAAACTACCCATACTGTGTGTGTGTGTGTGTCCTTGCGGTTGTGGTTAAATTGTGTGTGTTAAAGTTCTCTCTTGAAGTTCTAGGTCACAATGATCCAGAATCTAGTAACCCTAAGTCATTTTTCTCATCATTTTTTAACATAAATGCCTATGACATAATTTTATTTCCTGAAGTTTATTTCCATGTGACAGTCCCACCATAGGTCCCCTCTTCATCCCATACACCCCCAATTATATCACCTAAGCTTCTTACAAAAGGATGTGTCCATTGCAATGGGCTGCTTGTAACATGCATCTGAGGAGAACTCATATACTATTTATTCAAACGTTCCTTTGTTTATTGTGAATACATTTTTCAGAGACAATCTTGGTAGAAATTCTCCTTCTTCAAACATGGCAAAATCTTTAGAAATTGATGACCTCTGGGCCTTTTGGAGCTCCAACAGTAGATGAATGGTGATTTCTTATCTAGGAGAAAAAGGGTCATCTTCAACTTTGATAAGAGAAAATACACAGATAGACCTTACTTGTAGGAGGGAGTTTGGAAATATGAGCAAGAAGCCTTGTCATGTTACAGCAGCAGTTTTATCCTATACACACTTCCCTTCTAGCATCTCTGTGTGACCTCTTAATCCCGTTGTAGTGAACATGGAACAGTCTGTCCTTCCACTGTCTCTCTCCCCTTACATTCCATCTTGTAGATCTCTTACTATCCATTGATATGCTTAATTTCCAACCCTTCTCTATTTATTTCACTCTGACTTTTAACCCAGACATTCACCTTCACAATTCTTTTAGGTAATCAGAAGGCATGTAACGTCTTAGGAAATAGTGCAGAATAAAATTAGTTTTACCATTCTGAATATTTTCATATTACAAATTTAAAAAGAGCCACACAGGAGAAAGAACGTTTTTCTTTGTCTAGAGAAATTAATAATTACAGTAATTATTTAGTAATTCATCTCTCTGTACCAGAACTACACAGAGCACATGGTTTATACAATTTACCTTGATAGTCACAGCAACCTTATGATGTAGATTTTATTTCCTTTGTGTCATTGAAGAAATGAGATTTAGATGTTAAACAACATGACTAGGTTTATTCAGCTAGTACAAAAAGCTGGGGTTTTAGCTCCTGCCTTTTAAAGTTGCAGGCCAATGTTGTTAACTATGAATGCACACAATCTGTCAATGGCATCAGTTGAGTGAATGAGAAGTACGTCTTCTGAGCTATCCGCAACAAACACAGTCTTCTTTAATAAAGTTCTGGGTTTACAGACAAGTACCAAGAAGCAATGTGTAAGTTAAATGTTTGTGTGCATCTAGATGTTTCTCCATCCTGTACGCTGTGAGGTTACAGATCATCCCTGTGGACTCTAGGAAGAAAAATCTGGTGTATAGCTGAATCACTATGCATCAGCGAATGAGAACAAGTGTATTTAGTTCAAAGAATATTCACTAAATAATAGACTTTATTTCTCATTTGGTACTGTAATGGGAAAAAATAATCAACATGTCACCTTTATGGGATTTTTCACAGCTGGGTGATTTCTGAAATGCAAAATTTTTAGGGATTATGCCTTTCCTATCTACTACTATTTAACTATTTACAAATGAATACTAGCTTTGTGATGGTTGAGGGATTTCCAGGTGGAAGCCTGCTATCAAACATATGCAGAACTTCTTTTTCTTCCCCTTCCTTCCAGCTCTTGGTGCCACATTGAGAACTTATAATTAGGCCCTAATGCCAAGCCTGCCAAGAATTAATTTTCAATTTTTGTGCTTTGCTATCTCAGCTGTTTCAAATTACGTATATCCAAACTGTAGGAACCATGTTATCCTAAATGTTCGGGGATTGATTTTTTTCCAAGTATTTCCAACCTTTTGTTTAGGCCAGTGCTTTCCAACCTGTTTTATCTCAGGGTACGCTTGAACTTATAGTTAAACTTCCACAGCACACTGAAATTACCTTGAACAACAACAACAACAAAATAGTTTAAAAAATGAATATACTTACTATGCTTTGAATTTCTTTTGAAAATAATTTAATTACTGATCTTTCAAAATTTCCTAGGCACACCTAAGATCGTCTCATGACACAGCAGTGTGCCATGCACACTAGTTGAAAATCACTGGTCTAGGCATTATAAATGTTAACTAGAATCAATAAGAGAGCTTAACCCAGAATCCCAACAGTGATTGTGTCCATTCGCCAACTTGTTATTAGTCAGCCATCATGCTGGGTACGTTTGACATTCATCCCCTCTAATCTTCATAGTAATTCTATGACATAGATGCTACTTACCTCCTCTTAAGGATGAAGAGCTAAGGAGGTTAAATAAATTACTAATTATTCCATTTTATGACTTGGTTTGTCTCGCTCCAAACCATAGTTTTTAACTTTCATATGACATTGCAAAACATATTTCAGATTCCTATTAATGACTCATCACTACCTCTTTTACTTCCTAAGGGAGCAATTAAAAGGACCACCCCTATTTTGTGTATAAAGAATCACAAATTTCACAAGGCTCAGTAAGCTGCTCAAGATCACCTGTTTGAGACGTGAAAGAGTTGAGACTTAATTCCTGTTTACTTTTCAAATACTTAGTCTATGATGCAGTAGCTTATTGATTATTACATCCCTTGCAAGAGAGATAATTGAAAATTGTCAGAAGAATAAGGGAACACACAGTGGTTGAGTTCATAATACAAAATATGGGCTTTTATATATAGATTTCAGTGTATGAATCTAGCACATCACATAGGAATAGAGTGACCCGGTGGCTCTGATAACACCAAACCCATTGAACAGCAAACATATTTGGTTTCTTTGTTCTAGGAATTATGTGTGTACCATGACTGGTTTATTTTGAAAGCCATGTGAATTCCACCCCCCCTCCAAAAAGACTTAGGTCCTATAGATCTGAATTCCTGGTCAAGTAGGTAAGCCAAACTCGTCCTGGGTATGACACTAACTCTCTTTCCTCAGCATCTAATCCTGAGCCTCCCCAAGGGTAATTTGGGAGTTCCTAGAATTTGGACAGGGTGGAAAGTCTAGAAGACAGAAGCTCAAGGAGGCCCTGTCTATCTCCAAACACCCATTTCTTCCATTCTTCTCCCTCCACCCCTCTTCCTTGATCTTTTCTTCTCTCAGTTTGCCTTTCTACAAAGGACAACACAAAGGGAAATGTGTGAAAAAAGATTTTAGTAGCTTGGGGCTGGGGGAACATTGCTTTTTTTTCTATGGTTAAAATTGTCCCCAGTCACTGCTCTGTCCGAGAACTCTGCACCCTCACGCTGGCTCACCTTCAGTTTCCTGTTCTCAATCCCCGCCCTCATGCCTACAGTAAAGGTCATCTTGGAACATATCAAAACCCAAGGGGCTATTTCCCATCCTTTGTGATCAGCGGTTGTTTCTTCTCCTCTCCATGCTCACAAATGAAAGATCGCCACCAAAATTGCTTTATACTTTATCAGTTCTGTCAGGATTCTGTTTGCTATAACCTTAAACACTCTTAAAATGGTGCAAACACTAACAAAATGCGCCATTCCACATGTGCCGTGGAGAGGTGAACGTGACATGTGGAACTGTTGGGGAACGCGCTCTATTTCTTTCAGATATCTCAGTTTTGTTTTCATCCACAAATCAGCTTTGTCTTCAGGATGACTTCTCTCAGGTAGAAAGGTAAGCAGCCCTGTGTGTTTGACAAACCTGTCTCTGCTGACCAGATCTAGATATGTACACGTACTAGGAGGTATGTCTAGATGCTGTGGAGGTAGAAGTAATTAGACCACAGATAGACCAGAGAGAATTGGATAGAGACATGAGTGCACAGATAGATAGATAGATGGAGAAAAAGAATGATAAAGAATTCTGCTGCTCACATCTGGGTGCAGTACCTACACCAGTGCTTCATAGACAGTGGGCCTCCTGGCTTTGCTTCCTGGATGAATAGACAGAGAGAGCCCATTGGATTCCTAACCCCAAGGTGTTTCTTGTTAATGTTTGCCCAGTGAATCCAATTAGAGCCCCAACTTGGAGTCATTATTTCCCCAATTATGGAGATACCACCTAGAATGGCTGATTCAGACTTTGTCTTTACTGTGTTCCAATTTGAAAGAGCTCATCACTCTGTTACTCTATGTGTGTATGTGTGTGTGTGTTAAGGGTACAAAGAAAGATGTGTGTATGTGTGTGTGTGTGTGTGTGTGTGTGTGTATATTTTTTTTTTTTTGCAGTTTTTGGCCAGGGCTGGGTTTGAACCTACCACCTCTGGCATATGGGGCCAGCGCCCTACTCCTTTGAGCCATAGGCACCACCCAAAAGATGTATATTTTAATACTTAATTCAAACAAGTTCATGTGGGGAAAGACCACAAAAGACATGGACATTTAGAGAATGAACACTGACTCTGTTTTTGAAGGAGCTTACCACCTCATGTATCTTTGAAAAAATATGAATATTGAAAAGTTTTTCCACCTGTGGAGTTAAAAGCTACCCCGCTGTAACTTCTTCCCATTTATTCTGCTTTCATACTCATTCAGGATCATTGTCCCCCTGAACAGGAGAATTTCTACCTTTGGATCCCCATTAAAGCATCCTCGCAACTCTTCATTAACCTCAAGGATGATTCCTGGGAGACAGAACATTTCAAAGCAGCAACTCTAAAACAGAAATTTCCCAAAATACTCTGCCACAAGGGCTTTCATCATTTTATTTTGGAGAAATGCTTTTTCACCCCAATTTTATTCCCCCTCTTGCTGGGTGAAATGAGAGACCTTCACGCACTGTGTACAGTGACAATTCCAAACTTTCTTCTGAAGAAGGAAGTTTGTACCCCTGATCTAAGTTTCTGACCTGGTGCTGTGGGGACATTGCCATTTCTCGTCTGTCTTTCTGTTGTCCTGTTTCTGCCTGGAGTGGGAGTGGGGAGAGTGGGGTCTGTAGTCAAAACCTCACAGCAGAGGCACAAGACTAGCACTGCTCCTGACGTGCGCTGCACACCTGTAGAATGTCAGAACAGTGTCATAAACATTTATTTCCCAAACATAGGAGAATCATAACGTCCTGCTCACTAAACTGAGCAGCACTAATCTAATTTCATTGCTTGCCATGCAACAATGGGGCTGAGAGGCTATTAAGTTTGTCCAAGCATGATAATTTCTCATAATAAATAGCCAGGAAAAAAGGGAGGGCTGCTCAGAATGCTGGGAATGGGAGATGACGGCCACCAGGATGGCAGGGCTGTCACAACCTGTCAGAGCCGTCTTAGATCAACCCATCCACTTACTCGTGTGCTCTTGAAGGGTTCCACAAAAGAACTCTGAAAGCCTGTGCTTGCTTCAGAGCCTCATTTATTTTTATTAACAGCAGATGGAGGTGGAAGTCCTCTGAGCACTTTATTAGCGTGCTGCCACTCACTGAACAGCAGCCAGCAGAGCACGGAGTGGAGATTTCTGTCCATCTGCTCAGTCACTTCTCCCGACAGTCTCCCATGGCACAACGAGCAAGCGCAATTTTAGTGTCAACAAGCATAATTAAAGGTCTGAAATGTTTTGTAGTATTGTACTTTCATATAGACTGGATAATGCCATGGAGAGTAATTTCTGTCACATCTCAATGCATTTAGCATATAAATATATTATTGTCTTGTAAGGGAGAGTAATAATTGGTTCAAATCACCTGCAGCTAAGTACATACCGCAAAGAACAGTCCTTTTGGTTTTTCCTATTTGATGTTCTTTGTGTATTTTAAGTAGGTCCTCTCACAGCATAGGTGTTTATGAGCTTGACGGCCTCTTCAACTGAATACAAAGGCTGGTGAGTAGAAGACATTTTTCATCTCCCGCATAGTTTTCTTTGTATTTTTCTGATGTGCTCTGTGAGCAACCAATTATATTTATGCATTTGCCTAAGGAGAAACTTAAAGGTCACTTAAAAACTGACCTTTTTTTTTGCCAGGGTAGAAATTCCCTCATTTTTTATTTTTTAATTTTATTTATTTATTTATTTACTTATATATTTAGAGACAGACTTTTACTGCCTCCCAGGCTGGAGTGCCGGTAAGAGGCAGAGAAGGATTTGAAACCGAGCAACATGGCTCCAAAGTTTATATTCTAGTCCAGAGGTTGTCAGACTTTTCTTTTCAAGACCAGATAGTACATTTCTTAGGCTTTGTGGGCCACAGGGTTTCCAGGTATTCTCAACCTGTCGGCTCTGCTGTTACAACTCTAAAGCTCCCATAGACAAGTCAGGGGGATGGCTGTGTTCCAACAGAAACCTTGCTTATGGCCCCTACAATATGAATTTCATGTGCCATGAGATATGAGTACCTTTTAGATCTCCCCCCAATCATTTGTTGAGACCCATACAAAAACAAGCCAGATTTTGCCTGTAGGCCATACCTAGTTTGCTAACCACTGCTTTGGACACTTTCACTCCAAGGTGTCCTTGTGGTCCATGGATGGACAGTGGTGGCACCACTGTGAGGTTTCCTAGAAACGCATACTCTAGTCCACTGAATTAGAATCTGCATTTTGCCATCTTCATTTATAGCAACGCTGGGGTTTTATAAGCACTGCCCCAAGTGGCTAACATCCTCTCTCTCATTCTAGAAAGATGACCCCAATAATTGGGATGGGAATGCAGACAACTTCTATTCCTCTCGTCACAGACTTTTTGTGCCCATGGAAAGTACTGCACAAAACACTAGTCCCCCAAGAGGTTCCATTAAGAAGAGAGTCCGTGATCAAATAAATTTAGGAGTTGTTATAATCTGTCCTAATCTTAGAGATCACCACTAAACATCAGCATATTAAAGGATTTGCGAAGTTCTGCAGGTTGTTAGGGTAATACGTTTAATCTGGTATTACCAACATTTAATTAGCTAGGAAATCTTTTTCTGTGAAACACATAAGTATCATAAGGCACTGTAAAAATATGGCCTAAGTAATAGTTTTCAAGAAAATATGGACCCCAAGAATCAGCTGCCTAGGCACAAACCAATTTGTCTGCTAGCTTAATTTCACTGACTGTTTCTTTAACTGCAGCAGGAGTGTTTAATACTCTCTGTATCATTCTGTACCCCCCACCCTCTTTACATTTATATGTTTACTAACTACAATAACACCATTTCAAGTCATCCTACCTTTTTATGTTTTAGGGACCTCATCTATGAAATAGGAATAATCGCATTTCCTAATTCAATGAGTTAATATTCACCAAATGCTTAGTATCCTGTTCGACTCATAAGCATTCAATGTATGCTAGCTTTAATATTATCAAAGGATGTCATGTCAACTCCTACCTGAAAGGCCTTACAAAAAAAGCAGTGTTGGAACTGTTTTCTATGCCAGTCCAATATGGCAGCCACTACCCACATGTCAAAACAGAACATTTAAAATGTGGCCAGTGTGGCAGAGGAACTCAATTTTAAACTTCATTTCATTACCATTAGTTTAAATTTAAAAACACATATGTGATTATTGGCCATGATATTAGACTGTACATCCATAGACAGAACAAGGTATTATAAACCTTCAACAGATGTTTGTAGGTTGGTCCTGGGTCCTTCTCATTGGGACCCCCTACATGGGTCCTTCAGCCACTGAGTGTCTGCCCCACCAGTAGACAAACATGTGGATGTGATCAAAAATATATTTGAGCACAAAATAGAAAAGTATAAGGGAATAAAATGGGGCTCTTTGAAAATATAAATTTTTTCACATTTTACCTATAGTTTGAAATGGTTAAAACTAGACTTATGCCTCTGACCTATCTGTCTACTTAATGCCCCATAAAGCTTTATGAGGCTTTTTAAGAAATGGAGCTTGGGATTCTCAGTGGTGTAACTGTCTGTAGATTATGGCTTTTAGTGGCGCAATTCCTTCCTGTATCACCCTCATGAGCTACCAGATGAAAACAGAAAAAATGGCATGCCACTGGCTCCTTTATGGGAGAGAACTGCATTTGTGCAGAAGAAACTATTAATAAAATTTCTGGGCAGGATGCTGAAATACTTAGGGAAATCAGAGGGTGTTCTCACTTTCCCGTGTGCCACAAAGGAGTCCGCTTTTGTTTTACCACCAGGATGGAGGAAGCCATGAGAAAGAGGAGACAAGAGGATGGAACCAGATGCAGGGGGAGTTAACGGACTCTGAAATCTAATATAACTTCAGCAATTGTGTGGTTGAGATGAGTGAGGGCTGTTATCTGAAGTAAAGTGTAACAACTAGGAAAGTGTGAGCAGATACCCCAGTAAAATAGATGAAAGAAAAGATGAAGAAGTTTAGGACTTGGATTTCCAGGCCAAGTTATCTGAGACACAAAATGAAGCTAGATTCACATCATAGAGCCCCTTTCTGCTCCTCCCACTAGGAAAGTACCTGACTCTACTGTTCACTTCTACTCCCTCATGCTGCCCCATCTCTTATGAGTTCAAGATCACTAGGGCATTGCCAAAGCTAAACATCTGGAAGCTCTTTCCATTTCTCTGTTCTCAGTCCCTGGAGCCCAGCCTCTCACCATCGTGTCCTCTGAATGGGTCCCTCCTGTTACCCCCTTTTCTCCAGTCCGAGTTCTCATCAGTTCTTTCCTAGAGCATGTAGCAGGCTTGTCTTCTTGTGTGGTAGACAGCTAGAAATCCCACTCTCCTGGGAAAGGATGACAAGGGTGGGACCTCCAGGGCTGCCCACCTTAATTCTGTCCTTAGTGATTGCTCACTTCTGGGGAGGAGGGAGCACTCTACCAATCTACCAGTCAGAATTTAGTGCGCCAACAGCTAAAGGATGAGGTCTTGGGTCTAGCCTACGAGTCTAGCAGCAGGTACAGTAGAGTCTTGAAGGTGATCTAGAGCATCATTAAGGCTAATTATCATACCAATAGCTTAAATCTATATTGCAGTCCACAACACCTAATGAGCTCTCAGATAGGCTCATGGGCAGCCTAGACTCTGCTTCCAAAGACACCTCTGAATCACGAGGTAGACACAATCCAGACAGTATAAAATAGATGCATGAGCCATAACTAGTACCTCTTTGACTGCTTGCAGTGGTAATGGGGTCCATTCACTATCTATGGCAAATGTATCTTGTCCCATAAACCTTCTTATTCTGTAAACCTATCGTTTTCTTCCTATGTAAACTTTTTTTCACACTTGCCTTGCTTTGGTGGGTCTTGCCACCTCTTTCACCATGAGCACACCAAGAACCAAGGATGCAGGCAGCTGCCTGAAACCTCAACATTCCCCACAAAGTTTCATCCCTTCTACATTTTTCCCAAAAGTGGCTGAAGGGATCAATGTAAAATGGAAGTCTGCCCACACCCCTCTACTTCTTGATAACTTTCCAAAGCTCCCCATGGCCCTTGAGGGCTCTCTTAAAAGACATTGACTGTCCTTTGCAGACTGGTCCCAGTGCACCCTTTAACTTCTGCTACTACACCTGGCAAAATCCCTGTCTAAGGCAACCAGAAGGTTTTGCTAAGCCTTGTAAACAGCCCATCCTTTCTTGCTTCTTCTGCGCTTCTACCTGGAGTTCCCCTTACCCTGTCCCTACAGGCCTACATGCCACTCCTTTGCAAAGGCTAGTTCAAATGCCCTCCCATCACCCCCCTACCAGGCTGAGACCTCTCCTTTCTCTGTACTTTTATTATGATATTCACACTGCACATTTGTCAAAACTGCCGGGCGTGAATAGCTGTACATTCCCCTGTAAAGCCTCTCTGGCCGCTTCTTTCTCTGCACCTCCTACCATCCTCAGGGAAACTGATTGCTCCCCCTTTTTTGCCTTTGTGTACCCCTCTGTGGTAGCCTGTACACCCTGTATATACAGGGGGACCTCTGTAAGTTGACCACGCAAAGGACTGTAATAAACCCATCAACATGCAGAGGTGGTCACGGTAAGGAACCAGGCCTACTGTACTGATATGTACATGTGGTACATGACCTATTAGAATTTGGTCAACTTAAAGAGATGGTGAACGTAGGAAGGTGATCAACTAGGGAGTTTCTACTGTAATTAGTTGTGTCTGTGCTTCTTGTCCCAAATAAACTATCCCTCCCTGCACACAAGTTCCTGGGCTCAGTCTTGATTATAACCTGTTTACAGAAAAGAAGCCATACTCTGTAAAATAACGTAAAGAGATTTTTCTGTGAGCCAAATTTGAAGACCATGACCTGGAGCCACACTCACAGAGACTCTAGCAAGTGGACTCATGGTGGTGGCTTACAGTTTGATTGTTGCGGTGGAGTTACAGTTTGATGTTATATGTTTCAGGGAGACCAGAATTACCAGGAAAGTTATAAATGAATATGTGCAAGGTGTACAGTGGTTTGGCTCCAAAAGATGGGACATCTCAAAGTAGGGGCCCATAGGTTATAGGTTGGTCTGAAGATTCTTTGGCTAACAATTGGCTGGAAGAGTTAAGTTCTGCTAATACACCAGGAGTCACCCAAAAGGAATGCTGAGTTAAGATAAAGATCTGTCATATGCCAAACTCACATGGTTAGCTCTGTATGTTGAGGACCTGCAAGTGTGTCTTACTTAGTCTTAGGCATATTAATGGGTCACAGAGGGCATCTCTAAGAAGGGAGGGGAGGCAGGATGAAGCATGTCTGATCTCCTTTCTCATGGAATTCCCTTTCAGGGAATCCCCTTGGCCAAGAGGGGGTCCAGTCAGCCACTGGGGGAAGGGAATCCTTAAGCTCTTATTTTAGTTTGCAGTCCCCAGAGGCTATCACAGTGCCTGGTGCATTGCAAATGCTTAGCTGCTCAACAAATGCATCAAATAAATTAGAGACATGAATGGATGATTGTCAGAAAAAGGAGAGAGAATAAAAAAACCCAACCCAAAGGCACTATTTTATGTTCATCATTCAGCCATACTGTATTGCAGCATTTAAATGCTGAATGTGGAAATTTTCCATTATTTCTTCCTAGGCCTGGGAAAGGCAGTTACTCTGTTGCTTAATATGCTCATCCGTTACTAGCTTTGAGACACAGCCTTAACAGGCTGCAATTAATCAGACAATTCTAATGGCAAATCATCTCTAAAATTCTGCTCTTTCAGTTACTTTTAATACCTTTGAGGACTAGAACAATGTATTATGCAATCTTTTTAAATCCCCTGTCTTGCCATATCCCACAGCACAAAACAGTACAAGTTCCATAAATGATTGATCGGCTGTCATCACAATGGAATCTATTCCACTCATGCAGGATAAATGCAATGTTGCAGCATTTTCTGCCTATTTTGTGGCCTTTTACTATGTAAAACCAGTGTGTAAAAAGAGAGCTGTTTCCAAAACACCACATCCTATCTTTTGTGTTTTTCAGGTTTGTAGCCAAGTTATAAGTAGCCCTATCACCAGAAGAAGCTATGAGACTTGATTTGGATTCAAGTGCAAGAGACAATGGAAAGACCTTTTTCAGCAAGGATAGCCTACTGACATGGGAGAGAGGAGGATAAATCAGTTCCTAAAAGGCCTGGGATTGTTTTGCCTGTGAAGAATCTTAAACGAGAAAAGCTGAAGCAGAATTAATGTGGTCATTCCGGTTCAAGTGTCATTATCATTATCATGCAGGATATAGAAAGCACCATGCAAATTTATTAACTGAACGGTGCAGTCGTAGAGGAAGACACCAGAGGAAACAAGTGCTCTTAATTTCTCATACTGTACGAGGTATTGGGGGAGGGGGGATGCAGTCTCAAGGATTTCTGTGAAATGTGATGTATAATGCTGGAGAAGTTTGTTGGTTGTTTTATTTCATTTTCCCCCTTTATCGGCACTGGTTCTCTCATTTAACGGAGATGTACTAAGTGTCATAAATATTCATTCTAAGTTTTTGAAGTTTAGAATCTCATTGAAACTTGATGCTGTACTATGTTGAAAAGCAACCTATTTAAACAAATGTTTAATGTCATTAAGATATTTACGAATCGGAACTCTTTCAGTTGCAAATTATAGAAACTTCAGTCAAACCCAAACAGGCATTGATTGCATCATATGACTAGACAGTTTAAGGAGTAATTCCAGTTCAGGCAGTGCTGGATCCAAAATCCAGACCATCCCTGTGTCTTCAGGAGGCTGATTTTTTCTGCAACATTTGCTTCTGTTTTCCACTCTGTTGACTTTGTTTCCAGATATATAGTCTCACTCTAGGAAAAAGAGAATATTTTCTCCCAAACATCAAGCAAATGTCAGGGAGTCTGCTCTGATTAGATCCTTCTTGGGGATTATATGCTCTTCTAAACTCACTGCCAAGGTCAGGAGGGTGAAATATTCTTATGCATGGGGGTGGGATTATACATCTACCCTTGAATCAGGGCTTCATAGCAGCTCCATCTAAACCACATGGGTTGAGAGTGTGGGGGAAAGTGATTCCATGAATGAATGCTAGGTAAAAGAAAAATAAATACATATTTATTTATCTATTCTAGGAATATGGTCTATAGCTACTTCATTTTGTAAATTATCCTCCTGTAACACTGGAAAAATAAAACAGGTTTAAACCACATGAACTACTTTAAATTTTCCTAATTCGTGCACTGAAATAGCCTTTAACCTGTTATTTTAGATTAGAAATGGTGAAAGATTCAAAGGCACTTTGCCTGCAATTTGCACAATATAAAAGGCCTTAAAACCAAGCAAGAAAATCCTAGCTTTGTCGCTTGGCAACTCAGTGGAGTATAATTCTGTGAAGGCTCTCTGAAGTTGCAGCTATCATTTCCTGGGCTGCCCTAACTAGTTGTCAGTTCTTCTACCTTTGAACTTCACTTGGCACTTTGACTGAAGATCTCATGTGGCACTTACCACGTTCTACCTTGAATTATAAATTAGTGTTTACTTACCCTAGTGCCCCAGGAGATGATACATCATACAGAAGAAAATTTTCTCCTCAGTTAGTGCCTGATACTAGGATTCGTGTAACAGTAGGCATCCAAATAATTATGTGAGGTATTATTCATTTTCATTCATTATTCATTTTTTTTCATTTCAATTGTCAAAAGCCAACATTAAAACAAATTTAGTTATATATCTAACTGGTCTTTTATTCATGAATCATGCATGCACCGGGGTGGTCTCCATTCTACAAGACAGAATGAAAGCTCCCAACAGACCACAAACAGCGGAGCAGGGGATTTTGTAAGTATGGGAGAAAGAAACAGAACAATAGGAGGGAAGGCTAAGTGGTTTAATACCAGGTTAATCTAGGTTACTTTTTGTGAGGATTAAAGCAATCCTACCTCCAGACTCAACTAGACTGGAATCTTCTGTTTTCAGGAAAGACCGGTCTGTTTGAGAGTCTATCTGCTTTCTTAAATTTTCAGTTTTGTTATGTGTCATTAATCATAAATGACTCCATTTTGGTTTGTTCTGGTGGGACCTACTGAAGGAACTCGGGGCAAAACCACAGCCTCTCATAATTTTTCTTTAACACAGTAAATGACTATGCAAAAGCCAGGTGTATTTCTTTATTACTAGAAGACACAGATGTGTTAGCAAATTCTTACTGAGTATTCTAGGCCAGACATGGGCTGGGCATTTGTGTTTTTATTATCCACTTGAATTCCCCAGGATATAGGTTCCCCATGACTGAGTCCCGTCTGTGGACCCCACATGCTGTCTCTGGGCCTAACACAGTGACTCTTACTGGCAAATATGTATTTAAACAAGTCTGACGACAACCTTTTAGAAGAGTACTTCTTAATCAGGGGCAATTTTTTCCCCAAAGGAGTATTCAGGAATTTCTAGGGACATTTGTCATTGTCACAGCTCTGGAAGCATGTTACTGGCATGCTGGTTACAGAGGCCCTCCAGGGCTGCCACTTATCACCCTGTAGTGCACAGGACTGTCCCCACAACTAAGAAATTTTCTGGCCCAAAACACAGTTTTAAAATAATCATGTTATCACTCTATACAGACAAGAAAACTAATGCTTAGAGGGGATATAAGTTCACCATCGTGATAAAATTCAAAGCGTAAATTGTAACCAATTTTTCTGATGTCCTGCCTCAGAATTAGGTATCAGCTGGTATCACTATATGTAAATTTGAGCTTGGTTTTTACAAGGCATAATTTGTAAAAGTACATGGGCTGTTCCCTTGTTAGTTGCTCAGTGTTATAACAACAGGTTAATAAGGCAATGTGCTGTTGGAACTTACTCTGTGATAAACCAATTAGTACATTTTTAAATCAAAATACTAGACTGGATTAAGGAAAAGCTTTTAGACCAGAAATCTGTTTGAGTTTTATCTTTGATCTGAAAGCCAAATAGGCTAGAAAAGGGCAATATTTCTTTTGAGAGATTTCATATGTTCCTCTTTTGAGAACTGGATTTATTGGAACCAGATTATACTATTATATCAAAGTTCCAATCAGACTTCCTGAAAGGTTTATGAAGCCAGGGATGGAGTCCTAAATTCATCTTTACCAATCATGTTAAAGGAACCATTTCTCACCTTTCCAAAATATGTTACATTATAAACCATATTGGACATATTCATAGTTCTAGGGCAAGAAATATTGCAGTGATAGGAGTTACTCAATAAAGAAATTGAGTGTTGAGGACACTCCATCGCAGTTATAACTATGTGGGAAGGAATGAGGTCTACATCTCTTTTGGATGTGTCTTTTTTCATGTTCTTCATCAGTTCCCAATATCTAAAAGTTCAACCTCATTTTCCAAGCTTAACCAAATGAACAAACAAACAAAAAGTTATATTAAGCAGGAGTCCACTGAATTAAAGTCAGGGTAAAAAACTAACTCCAAAAATATTTAAAATTTAGAATCGAAAGTGTCATTAAATGGTCTTCATATAATTTTAAAGCACACTAAATATAATAAAGTCCCAAAGCAATGTTATAATTTTTTTATTCTTTAAAATGCTCAAAAACCTACTATAAATTTCTCATGAGGAAGTCCTTCTAGCTAAGGCAGGTACCGTTTTAGAAACTAATGTCTTTATTTTATAAACACACAGATCACTTTCTTTCCTCACTAGATAACTTTCTTTATTCAGTATGATTAAAGATGGGTGACTGTTTTCCCAAAAATCAAATCTACCATAGTAGAGAAAACATTGTATTCAATTTGTCGGTGATCTAAAGAGGACATGTCAGGTTACGTCATCTGTTTCCCAAGTGAAATTTCAACTTTTGAAATAAAGAAAGCAATTTCAGAAAATGCTTACCTAAGACAACATCTGTAAGTGGTCAAATGTCAATTTATAGGCATTGATTTAGTTATGTTTAAAGAGTCACACACTAGAAGATGGTTTTTCCTTTATATTAACTACTAATAAAGATTCTTGGTTTGACTTCAGTGCATTTCTCTATAGTTACTGTCAGTATTATTGGAGAATATGTGGTATCATATCATTTCCCCCCTGTTTTAGTCCACTTGTGTATCCTGAATTATATCCTAAAAATAGTGGACAGTTCGTGGTCATGGACTCAGGAAGGTTACATATAAGTATTCTCTTCTTGTCTGAAGACAAAAGAGGAAGTTACTAATATTTATAGTAAGAAATATTGAAGTTGATCTTTTTAAAGTGTTTAAGATGTGACACAACTTTGGGGCCGCATTTACTCTCCAAAACTAAGACAAACTAAAAGTATCTCAAAGATTTAGGACTTCTAAAATTGGGACTAGCCAATATTTAATAAATTGATTATCCCTAGCTTTTTGTATCTTATGTATCCTTTATCCCATGAACAAAAATGTATAAAATATATGTCATATATTGAGGGTAGGGGGTAGGCAGGTTAATATTCAACTATAAGAAAGAAAAAACAATAAATGTTGGTGAAGAGAAAGAAAACCTTATAGTAAGTCTTAATGATAGCCAGACTTGAAGCTTTACATCATCTTTGATTTTTAGTCTCTAATGGAACACAAGGACTTCAAAACATTTTCAAGTGGGATCTTATCATAACTGTTCTAGACTGTATTATTCAAATTTGTTGTAGACTTTCTTATTGATTATTAATAAATAGCATAGTTGTCATTGGAAAGTGCTTCCCTTTAGTTCCCTGGATGGTCAAAACCAAGCAAAATAGAAGTGGGCCTTCTATTTCATTAATCTGGGTAATTTATTCATTTAGAAATAAATTAATTTATAATAAATGAATAATAAATTAATTAGTTAATGTAGAATAATTGAATAAATAAATTTATTCATTTAGAAATAAACAGAGATTTATTGGATGCCAACTTTACGCTAGGCTTGTATATGGGGATGGACTATGTTAGAGTTCTCCAGAGGAAAAGAAACAAATAGTATATCTACATTTATATCTGTATTTAACTTATCTATCTACATCTGTATATATACACATATGCAGAGAGAGAGAGAGAGGCTTTGGCTCATGTAACTATGGGAGCTCATAAGTCTGAATCTGCAGGGCAAGTTGGCAGGCCAGAGATCCCAGGAAGGGTGGTTGCTACAGCTCAAGTCTAAAGATAATGTGGAGGTAGAATTCCTTCCATTTCAAAGGATCTCAATGTTTTAAGATTTTCAGCTGAATGGATAAGGTCAACCCATACTGTGGAGGGTAATTCACTTTACTCAAATTTAATTGTTAATTCTATCTGAAAAATACCTTCACAGCATTATCTAGAGTCATGTTTGACCATATAATTGAGCACCATAGCCTAGTTCAGTAGACACATAAAATTAACCATCACAGTGACACAGCAGTGAAAAAAGTAGTCATGGGAATCCAGCCAGGTTAGAACTTTACCTTACTAGAGAAGACAAATAATATGTAGGCAATTGCCCCCAAAGTGGGATGAGTGGTAGAGTTGAGAGGAAAATTAGTTACTAAGAAAACACAGTAAATACAACTCAACGAAGCAAAATGGTCCCATGTGTACCATTAACCCTATCCTTCCTGTAGCTTTTTATTTGCGATAGAAATGAATCAAGAGAAAGGTTTAATATAAGTGGTTTGGGAGACACAACCTTGCATGCTAGAATAACATGGACCTGTCAGTGAATCTGTTTAGTCAGAGGCCTCCTCATTTGCTCATTTCCTTCTGGTTCTGTTGCATTAAAGGTAGTTTGAGCTGATTTATCTGATGGAGAATCATTGCACCACCCTACCTGGGGTTTAGTAAAGAGTAGCCCCACCAAAGCATGCCACATCCATCAGAAAATTAGCATCCGTTCTCATGACAGCCAGATATCTCCCCCTGGTCTGGTGCTTGTAGAAATACTTATGACGCCACTCGTACTCATGATGACATTAATGTATTTTGCCTAGTTCTGGCATTAGGTGCAAATGGCAATTTCTAATGTTTAATAAATAAGTAGTGTATATGAGAATCCATTTAAGAAGGAACTACAGACATGCTTTAATTATTTAGGCTACTCCACTAACAAACTGCAATGTGGACTAAAAGAATATATTTGGAATTTGTGAGTCTAAACAGGAATGAAATTAAACAAAATTAATGTGAGTGGCAATTGTACCTTCTAATGGTACTTTTGAAGTAGTGTCCTATGTAGATGTTACTCTCACATTTGGTTGGGTTATTGTCTACACATTTGCTCTGGTTTTTTCCAGTCTAACCTCAAGAAAAAAATAAAGAATGTTTTCTATGGCTCATTTAATGACTAATACTTTACATATAGGTCTTTGTTATACAGTAAATGTAGGCTACCATTTATCAGTAGTGATTAAGTACTTTAACATGTGTTTCTTGGTATAATTTGCTTGGAATATAATACCCTTGAAAACTTTTTGACAGAAATATAAATACTTGATAAATATAAGCAAAAACCACAGAGCCGTATGAGAATGAATAACATGATAGCCTGATTAGACTGGGAGAGGAGGAGGGAGGATGAAGTCCTTCCCCAGGGACTTACCGTAAGATTGAGATGGGCTAACCAGGTAGGGACTGATTAGAAAGGCAGGGCAGGAGAAGGAAGGGGGAGCCCCCTAGTCAGTGTGAGCATGTGCAGAGACCCTGAGACCACAAGCATTTCGTGGTGGCATCTTTACCTTCCACAGTGAAAGACCTAAGAAAACAAGCCTTCCCCACAAACATAATCATCTCAACAATCTGGACTCTGCAGTTCTCAAGTATAAAGCCACTGTTGTCTTTCCCCCAAGTTCTTCAAACTGTTCTTTCAGTGTGATTCCTTTTTTTGCTCCTGATTTAATCCTTAGACAGGACCCAGAGATTTTTTCTATTTATCTGAATAGCAGAAACAGGCTCATTTCAGTTACTGAGAGATCAGAGTTTTGGAGACCTTCTCCTTCCCTTTCTTAGCAGTGAACTAAGTCAGGCTTGGGCATCTCAGCATGGCGTGGTCATCTTCTTACCACTTCCCAGTTCCACCTCTGCATCCACCCAGGAGAAGTAGTGGTTGTTGCAGTTTCTATCAGTCTTTGGTTCCTCTGGGAACAAACACTTTCCTCCCCTCCCTCATTGTGGTAAGGGGGTAAAGTTCTTAGCGCATCACTAATCCTTTCCAAAAGAAGCTTCAGTCTCAAGTCTTTAACCCACCCTTTCCTAGGGGCTTGGACTATGACCAGCAATCCTGAGAGGCAGGCTGACCAAACCAGACTCTGGTAGGTCTCACTTCAGTTGTTTTGTACTTCAGTTTAAGATGTGGTTGTACTTGACCTTCAATGTTTTGGCAAACACTAAGGCAAAGACAGTATAAAATTACTTTCTAGTTTAGCAAGGAGAGTGGCAAGAATGTGCTTAGAGACCAGATTATACCAGACATTGCAGACATGATATAAAGATTAGAAACCAAGTGATATAGGAAGTCAGAGCAAAACCTTTAAAATGATGATGCATGTGAACATCTACAGTGAAATTCAGTTTCTGTCAAATATTTTTGACCACAAAAGCCATTTTAAAAGAATAAACTAGTGTCCCTTGACTGGGCTACACCATACTTTCATGACCAGCATTGTCACCACTAACAAAAAGTTGAATTTAGAAAGCAGCTCAAAAAATAAATGTCTGCTTAATTTACTTAGTTTTATTAATCTTCTACTGACAATGATAGCCAAGGCATAAATGCCTCACTTAAAAGATTATCAGTTAGTAAGATACATTGCTTTCCCACAAGTGCAGTAAAAATAAAAGACAAACAAACAAACAAAACTATAGAGTGGCTTAAAAAAATTCATTGTCACATTTCTCAAGGGTTAGAGATCTGAAATCAAAAGTATGGACTGGGTCCGTTCCTTCTAAGGGCTGAGAGGATGGTCTGTTCCACTTGGCTCTCTCCCGGTGGCCTCTTTCACTAGTAGGTGGGGTCCTCCTGTGTCTTCACACGGCCTTCTCTCTGTGAGTCTCTGTCCATGTGTCCACATTTCTCCTTTTTAGAAGAGCGGCAGTCATATTGAATTAAGGCCCACACTAGTGGCATTCACTTAATGTAATCATTTGCAAAGATCTCATTTCCAAATAAGGTTACTGGGGGAAAAACTTCAACAGCTTTTTGGGGAACACAATTCAATACATAATGAAGTGACGTTTATGGATTTAACCCAAAACTTCCACTGAGCTATTTTTACCTTATATGTATCAATTTAGCACATGAATTTCTTGATAGCAGTCTCTAGTACCTATTCTTTCAGACACATAGCATGTCTAAGAATTGAATTCTAGCAGCATTTTATTGTCAAGATGGCAATGACATAGATAATAGAGAAAGAACAAAACTTGGTTTGAGAAATCTCAGCTCTATCATAATATCAGCTACCTTCCATGCTGTCATGGGCCAGTTTTTTAATCTCTGTATCTTCAGCTATAGATGATAGAACATTTGTTTATGTTTGTCTAAAAATAAAGTTGTTGTGGTGAGTAAATGGTGTGTTTTGATGAACACATTTCAAATTATAAACACATTTAAATCAGCACTAAATAAATAGAAAAGATTTCTATCATAACCTTTCCAAAATTAGTCCCATAATTATGCCATGTTCTGCTTTCTTTTAACTATCTAGACTTTAATTTTACATGCATAAAAGGCAAGTTCCTTCCTTGCATTTTGAAGGGTCTCCTGTGACTTGAACAGCTTAGAAAATACTAAATGAGTCACTATTTTCTGAATGAACATGAATTTTTCTTTCTTCGGTAACTGAAATTGGATTTTAGTTATAGTTTCTGTGACCTTCTTACTTAATTATATTCTAAAATAATTTGTTGGATATATAGCTGGAAATTTTGTCTCCATTAGTGAATTAAATCTGCGATCAATGACGAGTAATTAAACAGCAAGTCATAGAACAAAAAATTTAGTATTATTAGATCTGTGTGTGTTACACGGAAGTTCAGGGAAAATGTGAAGATATTAATTTTCAAAGTCCATGTCAATTTGAAACAATAATTTCTTTAGCACTTGACAAGTAGAAGGGGTATTAAAGGTCTTTGAGTACAGATTTCCTATTGTTTAAGCAGAAAATGAGATTCAGAGAAGAAAAGTCATTGTCTCCAATTGTAAAATGTGTTAATGGCAGGCTGGGCAGCAAAACCTGTGACTCCCAGCTCCCCTGAACGTTAACCTGAATTCCCTGGAAAATGCAGAAGGAGAAGATTGAACCTCAACTTTGGAAATGATGCTGTTAATCGTCATTGCTTCACTTTTCTGACAACGCTAGCTTAAATGTTTGAAGTTATCAAATTTTACACAATTCAGATTAAGTTTTACAGGGTTGACTCTGCTTAGCTTAGTGCTTCCCTTGTTGGTCACACAACCCCTTTGTACTCTTTAAAATTATTGAGGATACTGAAGAGCTTATAGATTGTGTCTATAAATACTCATTGCCTTAGAAAAATTTAACAGCTTTATTGACATTTAATTCACATGTCTCACCATACACCAATTTAAAGTGCAAATTTCAATTTTTTAGTATATTCAAAAATATGGAAAACCATAACCATAATCAATTTTATTTTTTTTAATTTTTACATATACATATGATTATTAGATTTCCACTTTTTGCCTTCACAAAGTTAAAAAGGCTTGCACTTTAACAACAGTAATAATATTTAAGATAAGGGCTAGAAACAAAAACCTTGTAAAGAATGAATGAAGATAAATACATTCAGAAAAGAAATCAGACGATTGCTGTAATGAAGTATTAAGCAATAATAATAATAATAACACAAAGAAAGTAACATTTACATTGTCAAATAAGAGTATGTCTGTTATAAAATGCTTGAACCATAGTCAATTTTAGAATACTTTTACCACTTCAAAAAGAAACCTCATATCCTGCAGCGATTGTCTCCACAGTCTTCACCACCACCACTACTGCCAACACCCCATTCCCAGCCCTAAACAACCACCAATCTAATCTAGAGCTAGATTCCTCTATTCTTGGTCCTCCCATGAATAGATTTATTAAAAATGTGTCTTTTCTGATTGTTTTCTTTTTTTTTTATTGAATGATAACTATGCACGTTAATGCACTTCTTGGGTACAGTGTGGGGTTTTCACATGCATTCTATTTGTATAAATTGCTGGGGCGCAAGTATAATTTTGTTACATGTGTAAGTTGCATGATGACGAGTCAAGGCTTCTAGAGTGTCTGTCATGTGAATG
>CAUYTI010037173.1:0-33462 GCA_963575145.1 Galago senegalensis | reverse complement strand
GCTTCACAGCTCACAGCAACCTCCAACTCCTGGGCTCAAGCGAGTCTCCTGCCTCTGCCTCCCAAGTAGCTGGGACCACAGGCGCCTGCCACAATGCCTGGCCATTTTTTGGTTGCAGCCATCATTGTTGTTTGGCGGGCCTGGGCTGGGAATTCGAACCCGCCACCTTAGGTGTATGTGGCTGGCGCCTTAGCCGCTTGAGCCACAGGCACCGAGCCAGCATTGTAACTCTTTGGCAGTAAAATGTTGAGTAAATCCATTGGTTGAATCTCATGATGGAGTCTGTGATTAGCCAGTAAAGCCCTGGTGTCTGAGGAATACTTGAGGGATCCCGGTTAGAGCCAGCCCAACACTGATGAAGACACTTGATTATAGAGTCTTTCTCTGAAAATCAAGCGTCACAACCTCTGGCATCTTTTCCCTTTCCTCTTTCACTCCCAGGTGAGAGGTTATGGGCACCTCTCTGTTGCCACAATTGCATCATCTCAGTGGTGGATGAGCCCATCTCCAGTCTCAGTGGTGGATGAGCCCATCTCCAGTTTCTCTCTCCCATGAACATGCTATTTGTTCATACAGGAACATGACTGGACTTTGTGGCCCTGGTTTCTGGCTTCCTAGGTGGGAAAATGAAGAAAGTGTATCATGGTGACACATTTCAAACAGACTCCTGCAGGCTGTGAGCCAGCTCTGAGGCAGGTAAGACGAGCTGGTTAGCACTGCCAGGGACAGGGTGGCTTAAACAACTAAAATTTATTCTCTCACAATCTGAAGGCTGGAAGTCCAAGACTGAGGTGTCACAGGTATGATGTCTTCGGAGGCCTCTCCACTTGCCTTGCAGATGGCCACCTTGCCCTGTCCTCCCCTGGTGTCTTCTCTGTGTGCACACACCCCTGGGGTCTCTCTTTGTGTCCAAGTTTCTTTTGCTTGTAAGGATATCGGTCAGATGGAGTTAGCGTCCACCCTAATGGCCTTGTTTTGAGTTAATCGCCTCCTCAAAGGCCCTGTCTCCAAACACAGTCACATTCTGAGGTGCTTGGAGGGCACAGTTCAGCCTGTAACAGCTGTTTGCCAAGGCCCCTTGTTTTGAAAGGAATAGTATATGACGATTCCTTCTTTCCACATTTCCCCTTGCCCTGGAACCTTGATTTGGTGATACCTATGCCTAACATCTCTGGGGACCATATTAAAAATAGTCTCTCCATACCTCCTAGGAACACTTTCTAAAACAGATTTCAGGTGGCAGATTTTTAGGCCAGCTGAAATACTATAAATATGACTCTGTTAGGATTGTAGCCGTCAAACCTTCACTTTCTTGAGAATTACCTCCTCAGGTAATCCTAAGGGAAGCTAAACTATCAGTCAGAAACAAACGGACTTCACAAAAATAGCAATTGATTGCTAATTTTTGGAATATGCTGACATGTTTTTTGAATAAAAGTCGCAAGCTGCTGTGGGTGAACTGTGTGTAACCCACACTTTTATTGATGTTGCGGCCAGGAGGGAAAGCCCATTCCTGCAGCATTAACAATAGCTGTGGTGATTATAAATGATCGCTGTCTACACGCAGGAAATCCCATGGGTGTGTGTGCACATGAGACCATCACACCCCACGCAGTTCTTCAGAGGAACGTCAAAGGGCTTAACTGCTCCAGACGTCCGTTCTAAGTCAGTAAGTTTGTGTGTATCTATGCTCCTCTGCTCGGATGGGGCTACATTCTGATA
This sequence comes from Galago senegalensis, assembly GCA_963575145.1. Classification (NCBI taxonomy): domain Eukaryota; kingdom Metazoa; phylum Chordata; class Mammalia; order Primates; family Galagidae; genus Galago; species Galago senegalensis. The sequence continues at coordinate 31,740 of CAUYTI010037173.1, read as the reverse complement.
AACCACTGTAGGTCAAGAACACTGTGAGGTGAAAATGCATTAATATGCCCAAACAAAGATCGTAGCCGAGCCCAGCTCACCTTAAAGATGCTCAAAAACGTATTAGACTACAGTTCAGCAAATCTCCTAACACAAAGCCTATTTTATAGTAAAGCATTGAATATCTCATGTAGTTTATCAAATATTATACCAAAAGTGAAAAATAATATGCTTACACGGGTACTTGAAGGACAGTTTCCATTGACTGTGTTTTGCTTATTTATTTATTATAGAGACAGGATCTCAGTCTGTCCCCCAGGTTGGAGAAGAGTAGCATGATCATAGCTCACAATGGCATGGCCTTGAAGTCCTGGACTCAGGAATCCTCCTGTCTCAGCCTCCCAAGTAGCAGGAGCGTGCTACTATGCCCAGCTGGCATAGTAAAAATTTGCTTTTTTTAAGAGATGAGAGTCTTAGTGCTATGTTACCCAGGTTGGTTTTGAACTCCTGGCCTCAAGCAATCCTTCTGCCTCAGCCTCCCAAAGTGCTGGAGTGGGGCAGAAGGCAGAGACAGTGACAGGAGTGAGACACTGCACCTGGTCCTATTTTCTTCCTTTATGTCCTTACTTTTTTATTATTTATTTATTTATTTTTTACATATTTTTCAATTCTTTATTAAATTGTAACTGTGTACATTAATGCATTTACGAGGTACAACGTGCTGATCTGATATACAATGTGGAAGGCTTACATCTAACTGACTAACAGAACCAGCTCCTCACTTTGTTGTAGTTGTGAGACATTCCTACTCCACTCTTAATAGTTTACAAATGTATCATTGCATTATGCACATTAGGTTAGGGCCCCGCAAATGCCCTGCCTCCTCCTGGTCTACCCCTCCCCTTCTCTCTCCTTCCTCTTCCCTCCTTATTTCGGGACTATAGTTGTATTTTACCATTCCTACGAATGTGTAGGTGATTACATACTGATTTCATAGTTGTGTTGAATACATTGGATTATTTTTTCCCATTCTTGAGATACTTTACTGAGAAGAATATGTTCCAGCTCCATCTATGTGAACATAAAAGATGTGAAGTCTCCATCTTTTTTTGGCTGCATGGTGTTCCGTGGTGTATGTATACCAACATACACCACAATTTATTAATCCATCTTATAACCTGTTTTGTATTTTTAAGATCTTTTTAATTTTTTTTTTGCAATTTTGGCCAGGGCTGGGTTTGAAACCACCACCTCTGGTATATGGGCCCAGCGACCTACTCCTTTGAGCTATAGGTGCTGCCCAAGATCTTTTTACTTTTTTAATTTTTAAACTTTTTTGTTAAAAACTGGAAATACTTGTTTCAAAGTTCTTATTGCACTTCTTGTTCTTGTGTGTGGAAAAACACGCAGCATAAGGTTTACCATTTTTAACATTTTTAGGTGAAGAATTCAGGAGCATTAAGTACCATTACAATGATATACAACTACCTGCACTATCAATTTCTAGAACTTTTTTCATCAACCTCAGCTGAAAGTCTGTACCCACTAAACAATAACACCCATTCTCCCTCCCTCTAGCCCGGCAACCTCTATCTTGCCATCTGCCTCTATGAATTTGCTTACCCCAGTTAGTAGCTCAAATAAGCCAAATCATACATTTGTCCCTTTGTATCTTGCTTATATCACAACTTGATGTTTCCACGGTTCATCCAGTATCAGAATGTCATTCCTTTTGAAGACTGAATGATACTCCACTGTATGTCTAGACCTCATTTTGTTCAGTCCATTCACCAGTTGATGAACATTTGGGTGGTTCCCACCTTTTGACTGCTGTGAATAATGCTGTTATAAACTTGAGTGGTCAAATACCTGTTTGAGTTCCTGGTTTTGATTCTTTGGGGGTAGGTTCCGGAAACGGGATTGCTGGCTCATGTAGTGAGTCTATGTTTAACTCCTGTTGCCCCTCTTTATATCAGATGTGGTACAGTACACGTCAGCACCAGACTGGGAGTCAGAAAGCCCGGGCCCTAATCTTGCCTCTGTTGCTGATGGGCAAGTAGTCTGACCCTCTGCGTCTCCTTCCTTCCTCCCCAGCCCTACAATTCATGAATCCGATATTGAATGGACAATTGAATGCACAAAGCCACGTTATACCTTGTTTCTAAAACACTCAAATCCCTGAAAGCACAATCTTCCTTTTCCATCTGTCTCCAAGTTATTCTCTGGCAACACACTATCTTTTGTGTAGACAAATGTAGCTGTTAATATTTGTCATTGTAGCAATAATTCTGACAGTCTTACTTGTCAAGGCATCCATCCCTTTTGAGATTTTCAGTGTTGGAGATAGAAAGATGAATCATACCAATTCTATTCTCAAGAATCTTTTAATACAGCGGTGGGGGCAGAAGCAGATCAGTTCTTTCCCTCCCTTCCTTTGTTCTCCCTCCCAATTTCGGCAGGGATAGAATTTTGACCCAGGTCTCAAATTTATGAAGAACCTTAAATGTTAGACTTCTCATGTTGAAGTTAAACACAGTGATAGAAAGAAAATTATTTCATATAAGTTTAACCTTGTGTCTCAGTACTATGCCATACCTCTGTAGCATTAAAAATTAACATTTTAAATGAATGCTGTAATTATCTTATGATTAATAACATTCTACTAGTGGTACAAAGGTTAAAGGTGTTAATTTTCTACATGTAAATATTTAAAGTACACCACAATTATACTTGGCTGAGAAGAACAAAGATATTTAACGAACGATATCTTCAATAAGGAAGATGTATATTTCCCTCTGGTCGTCCCTCCAGAGGCTGGAGGGAGGCAGTTCAGGGCTGGGGTGGCTGCAGGAAGGGTGCTGTGGCAGAACCCAAATCCTCTGCCCTTCCTCCTGGCCTGGACTACATTTTCCAGACTTCTTTGCAGTTAGTGTGGTCAGATGACTGAATTCTGGCTAAAAAGAAAGTAGATGGAAGTTGCTGTTTTCAGTTCTGGTTCATCAAACTTGACTGTGGAATGGTCCATTCCCTCTTTTCCTCTCTCTGCTGGCTGGATGTCCACACCCAGGGTGATCTGAGAAACCACATTGAAGATAGCAGAGCCCCCCATGCCCCAGCCTGGGTCCCTGAATGTTGATGTGGAGCAGAGCAACCCCTTCCATCCCCGACCGCAAGGACTTTACACACATAATAGAGAAACCGTTGTTGTATGAGCTGTCAGGGTTTGCCTGTTACAGCAGCTGCTGCTGCCTTAACTTTCAAAGGTTTCATCAGCAGATCAGAATTTTTTGGTCTTCTTTGTCTGTCCTTGAAGCTTGTGGCTTTCATCTTTGTGGTCATAAGATGACTACTGAGTTATCACCTGTCAATATCTGCATCCCAGCCAGAGAAAAAGAGAACAGAGGAGACTAGAGGGAAACTTTTTCCTAGACTAAAAGGGAAGAGTAGAGAGAAGCTCCTTCCTAGATTAAAAGGGAGGAAAGAGTACAGAGAAGCTCCTTCCTAGACCGGCAGGGGAGGGCAGAGAGAAGCTCCTTCCCAGACTAAAAAGGAGGAAAGAGTAGAGAGAAGCTCCTTCCTAGACCAGCAGGGAAGAGTACAGAGAAGCTTTCCTAGACTCTTACATTTTTTTCAGTGATCACCTCTCGACACAGAGGAGGCTGGGAATTTGAATATTTCGTTTTCCAGCCTCTACTGAAAAGACACATAGTGTTGAAAATTAGGGTGGTTCTCACCCTAATTCATTCATTTCATTTCAAAGACTTTAAAAGCAACCTCTTTGATCCCTGACAGGCCCTGTTTGAGTTTAAGGCTTTCTGTCCTCCTGTCTGTGCATGGAGGTCAACCTGTGGCCACCTGCTCGGCTGGGCTACCTGGACCGTGCCACGTTGGTCTGTTGTGATCACCACCCAAGTTGCAGTTTGATTCCTCCTGTCCTTCCCTCTCCTGTTGGTCCCAGTTTATAGAATTTTACTCTTTGGTTTTTATCCATGCTTTTATTTCTGCCTCCTGGAGCTACCCTGCAAAGTACAGGGTATTTTCCCCTGTATCTTCCCCCAGGAAGACTGGCTGGGAATCCCGTTGTCCAGGAAGAGGTGCTGGGTTCACTCCCTCACCCCCAGTGCTCCCGAGTGGCTGCGCCCTCTGCCGCCGGGCTGCCCATTCTCCCCCCCTCTCCCCCTCCCCCCCCATGCCTGCCTGCCATCTTTCAGTGCAGACCTGATGATGCTTTGCTGTGTGCGTCCAGCCCTGTGTGTTCAGCTGTGTGCTGTTACTGGCTGGGCCCACTTCTGATCCTGTGTGTGAGTGGGGGGATGGTGGTGGTGGTTAGGGAGGGCTTGTTGAAGCTTTTGAGTTGGTTTGTGGAAGGTGGTCTAGATTTGGGCAAGTGGAGACCACGGGATGGCCTTCCCTACGGCTAAGACTCTAGGTAGGAAGCACAGCGGCTCTGTGCTGACTCCACACAGAGCCTCTCCATCCCTTTTCCATTTTTATTCTTCCTCACCCACCCACCCCCCTACACAACCTCCGTGTGTTTTGCTTTCAACAGCTTAGCAGTGGGGACTTTGGCAGCCACATTGAGGTCCAGGAGTGCCTGAGTTCAGAGCTTGTCTCCCCTGCCCAGACCCATCCTGGCTGGAGTGTGAAAGCCCAGAGCCCAGCCTGGATCAATCAGGACAAACTTCAGAGCGCCTTTCTGTTCCTTCCAGGGACTGTGTCTGGCTCACACCCTGTCCAGCTTCCTCAGCAAGTCACTGCAGATGAGCCCTCTTAGGCCTCTGGGGAGCCCTGCCAGGGATGGTAGGAATGTGTTTGGGGGGCAGGAATGGCTCCTTTGAATTGCAGTGAAGAAAGGTCAGTCGGCCCTATCATGGAAGGCTTTGACACCAGGCGAGGCCAGTTAGGCCTCTATTCTGCAGGGAAGGGATGGCATTAGCAGCTTTTGAATAGTGACTCAGCTCACATAAGGGGGGATTAATCAGTAAATTACAGTGGGGGAATGTGGGTGCAGGAAGCCAGCTAGAAGGGTAATTTTAATAATCCAGAGTTCCCAAAGGCTTGAAATCCATCTGGAGAGTATGAGGGGTGAGGGCACATGAAGGGTGACTTTGAAGGCCACTGAGGGCTGGAGAGAAGCAGGTGCCTTCTTCTCTCCTGCACTGATGCCCTGGCATGTGAGGAAAAGGGGGTGCTGTTCACAGGAGTCAAGGGCCGGTCTGGAAGGAGGAGGGTGGACTCTGTCTCTGATGGCGTCTGCCCCACAGAAATCGCACATGAGACCCTGCATTCGTGTTTCTTTCCTCACATTCCTCCTGATTTATCTGCCTGGAGCAGACCACCTTTCCAAGTCATCATCTCACATAATTCTTAAATCATTATGGCTTAACTGGTGTTTGATCATTTTTAGCCTCGGCTGTTCAACATCAAGGGAGAATTTGTAGGGGAAAGCAGAAGAGATCTCAAGGCAATGACACCAAGTTTCCCAGAGCCATGTGCTAAGTCCTGTTTTACAGCCTTTTGAATGGCACAGTGTCGCATTTAGATAACACCTAATGCCAGCAAAGCAGCGAGCTGTGAGGATTGAGCTGTGAAACGGTGGCATTTAACAGTAGGGCTGAGTTTATTGTACATTTTAAAAATTAACTCTGTCCTTCATGATCCTAATAATCATTCTGCAGAAGCAGGATGAGCGAAATTTTAGGCCTAGAAATGTGGAACAATAAAGACACAATGTAGCCCACGAGTCACTTAGATCATTTTTCTTATGAGCATAATCCTTAGCTTTCTTTGTCAATGTTGTCTGAGATTGTATTTTGCTTTAGATAACGAGCCTTTGTATTAGGAGTAGAGAAATGCTCAAAGGCGCTCGCTTTTAATTTAGACACAAGTTAAATGTACCATCCCAGAGCAGAGATTGCTATCATTGTTAGAGCATCCATCCAGGGTTTATTGCTTTCCGAATGTTCTTTGGGTTAGATAACAGTACTGTACCTACCTATCAGCAACTCTGCGGGTGTCCCAGTGAAAAGTATGTTCTCATTCAACAAGGACCAACTGCTATAGGAATGATGCCTTCATTAGTTTAAGTATTCATGGGTTGCTGTAAGCCACTGATGTTTTTGAGCGCCTACTATGTGCTAGGGACAGTGCTAACTAGTGAACACTGGGCACACACAGATGACTCTGTCAAGATGGCCCCTGCTCTAGAGAGACATGCCCCTAGCAGTGTGGTGAGGTACACAGAGGTCTCAGTGATACTGGGGTCCCGGGTTCAGGGCTGGACGAGGACTTCTCCCTCCCCCATTTTTCTAGGCCTGGGCAAACAAGTCTTTCCAGACAGCATCTCTGGACTCCAGCAATATCGGAGAAAAGTAGCCTGACTGGCGTCTCATCTGGGTGGTTTCTGCCTCACCTGGGATAGGGACTGTAATGATGGCATTCATTTGCTAAATACATTCATTTGCTGATGGTTTTCTGTCTGTTGGCCTCTGGCCCATTGTGGCATGTCTGGGACATGCATTCCCCAGACACGACCCCCAAAGGCAGTATATGAACCTCTAGAAAACAGGCCCACCCATGAGGGCTTCCTGCTGGGGTTTCCCTCTTTCCTGCTGCCGGAGTTTCTGTCGCTTTTTCTTTTCTTATCTATTTCTTTTTCTGTCAATAAACTCCGTTCTTTTGCTGATTTTTGTGGTCTGTGGTTTCAAGGGGGAGCCTTGCTGAAAATGGAAGACAGTACAGTATTGTCCCTTTAGTACTTTGTGCTAAAGAAAAATGATTGTCCTAGGAAAAAGAAAATGTATTCAATTTACCTCCGCAAACATGTATGTGAAATTGATTCAGTTCCGTTTTCAAAATATGTTTGTTTGAGACCCTGTGCATTGAATATCCAGATATAAAGATCTGGTTCCTGTCCTCACAAGTCTGATAGCCATGAATAGAAATAGCCAACTAGGTGAGAGACTGATGTATAAATGGACAATGGCCTGATCATATATAAAAATAGAACTCTGACCCACAATCTGCAGCAACCAGCCCAGAAAACCAACCCGTTATTTCCTGGAAAGCTGAGCTCTTGTGTGCAGGTTGGATTTGTAGGAAGTCAGACCTCTGTCTCCAGCAATTGGTACAGGAAGCCGAGAGATAACCCTCTACCTTCCAACTTAGGACCAACTGGAGAAAGTCAATTCAGCCCCCCACCCCCTGCCCACAATCGTGTGGGGTCCCTACTCTGGTGAGCTGCCCCTGCTGCTCTAGGCCCACAGCCTGAAGCCAGGGTGTATACCTGGGATGTCACTTCTGTCCTCTGTGAAGCTGTCCCACTCTGCTGCCTTCCTCTGAGTCTCTTCCAAATGCGAATGATGGTGGCTAACTCCCTTGCTTTACCAAGCTCTGAATAAGTAGACTTTGCCCTCCTCATGTGAGTGGTCTTCATTTATTTCTACATAGACAAGGCAGAATAAAGGAAGTTCTAAAAATACAAATTTCACACTGTGGGAACAAGGGACAGAGTAACTCATTGTGTCTTAGAAGGTTGGGAAAAAAACTGCGGTGATATGCCGAAAACCCCAGGGTATATCCCTAAATAATTTCTCTTTTAAAATCTTATATGCAGATGCTAAAACAACTTAGGGACTGTTTTCGTCTCACTCTGTTGTCCTGGGTAAAGTGCTGTGGCATCACGTAGCTCACACCAACCTCAAGCTCTTGGGCTCAGGTGATCCTGTTGCCTCAGTCTCCCCAGTAGCTGGGACTACAGGCGCCTGCCACAATATCCAGTTAATTTTTAGAGACAGGCTTTTGTTCAGGCTTGTCTCGAACTCCTGAGCTCAAGCAATCCACCCGCCTCAGCCTCCCAGAGTGCCGGATCACAGGTATGAGTCACTGTGCTAGGCCTCTTGTGGACTGTTTTTAAGTAGGGAGCAATGCTGTCCCACCTCCAAAGGGCAGTCCTATGAGTCAGCCAAGGAGGCGACTGCAGGCAGGGTGACCTAGCCTCCTCACCCCCTGACTCAGGATTCTAAGCAAGACTCATATCACTGGCATAGGGCCATCTAGGTCTTGAGGTTTCTGTGCTGGTGTGAGTGTACACGGGGTTCAGACTGGGAAAGGCTATGGATCTGCATTACTATTGGCTGAACAGGCTTTTGAGATATTTGTGGTTTTCAGCCCAGTTTTGTCCCTTTATGCATCATTCAAGCAGATAGACTTTGAAATTCATGGCCCCAGGGAAGGCTTGAGGCTGCTAGAGAGAGAAGGTGAGGCTGGAGACCCTAGAGCTGTGGTGTCCTGCCAGGAGACTGGGACTGCAGGGACACAGTGAGGAGAGGTGGGGGTCTCCTGCTGTCCATGTGAGGGTTCCAGCATGGCACCAGTTAGTCAGAGGAGTGGGAAGTCCCAGTGTCTCAGAGGGCAGGGTCTTGCTTCCTGGAAGCACCTGGAGATGCTCAGGGACCCAAGAACCAAATGGCCCCCCAGATCATTGAGGGGGACAGCAGTAGCAGAACCCCATTGGGGTGAGGAGATGAGGATGTCTCAGCTGTGAGCAAACTGAGACTTGTCCAGAGGGTCTGTCACAGACGTGGCAGCAGACAAACCTCCCTGACCTTTCCATAGCTCCAGAGAGCCATCTGGAAGCTCTCAAGAGTGGGGTTAAATTTTTTACAGCCTGATATCACTGATATTGGATCAGAAATGAAATTGGTTTAGATAATAAATAGAGACGTGGCGTTTCCTGCATCTGAGTGTGAGGACGGTGATTCGTGTATGAACTTGATACTTACACAAAGTTGACCAAAAAAGAAGGGCCATGGAATAAATAGGTACAAACCATCTCTCCTGGTGTGTGTGCACAATTCCAGGGTGGACTGTGTGTCTGGAAGCGCTCGCTCCTGCCTCGGGGGGATGGAAGACCAAGTGGGCGAGAATGATCAGTTGTCTGGCCTCCCACTAGATGGTGTTATTTCACACCGGTGGGCAGGTGTCTGGGCCTTCCTGTCCTCCTTCCTTGTTACAGACATCCCCGCTGTTCTTTGTGTCAGGATTCTGTCTGTGAATAGGGTAAGAACTTCGAGTCCCTCAGGGAAATGCATTGATTAGGAGTTGAAAGCAGAGTAGGAATGATGAGGAGGTTGGGAAATATTAAATCTTTCTGACATAAATTCTTGGTGCTGTTTATGTCTCTGGCCTTAGAGAAAAGAGAGCTAGAACATTTTTCTTCCAGGGAGAAATGTTTCACAACAAGCAGGATTTGGGAGAGCACATCACCAGCATCTACGAATTACAAAATGTGATTTGATTGGAGATATTAGTTACTGGATTCCCAACAGAAAACTAAGGGGTCCTAATTCATGGCTTAGGAGGCGTCCTGCAACTTTGCAGCCCCTCACAGTTCCTGCTCTTCTGCAAAGCCAGTCTCTCTGGGGCAGTAGTGGGGAGAGAGCAGAGGAGGACGGATGGTTCTGAAAATTGTTAGTGTGGGATTCTGGGGGAGGGCCATGGCAGAGGCCAGTGCTCTCAGTCAGAGGATGTTGGAGGGGTGCCAGTCAGTTTGGGGGCACTGTGCAATTGCAGGGCAACACCAGTGAGCCTCGGGGAAACACCAGCTTGGGGAAGAAACCAACAGATTTTCTCCTGGTCCCAAACCAGCTTCTCAGATGGAGACCTGAGCCACTGGCAGGGCTAGGGGCCACAGTAAGGAGTGAAGGCTGGAGGGCAGTTTCATGACAGCCCAGCATGAGAGGCCACACCTGGGTGCAGGGGATTGCCCCAACCCAGGCTCTGTAGACTATGGGTCTGCTTGGCAACAAGAGAAACATGGCGGGGGAGGGGAGTAGACGGAATTTACCCCTGCAGATGTCTACATCCTAGTTCCTGGAGCCCATAAATATGTTTCATTACATGGCAAAAGAGATTTTACAGATATGATCAGAATTATTAACAATAATTAGTTACCATGAAGAAAGGGAGATTGTCCCAAATCACAGGGGATGAGGTGACTCAGAAGGGGGACACCAATGTGGTCACGTGAGCCCTAAAGCAGAGATATTTTGCTGGCTGGAATCCAAGGCTATGGCAGAAGGAGATGTCAGAGGGACTCCAATACAAGCAAGGCACCACAGGCTGCTTTTAGTTTAAAGATAGGGTGATGCGCCAAGGAGTACAGGTGGCCGTAGCCAGCTGAGAGAGGTTCCCGGAAATAGCTGAGAAGATCTGACCTCTGCCCACGATCTCAGTGATCTGGGAAGCGGTTTCTCCCTAAAGTCCCCAGAGAAAAGCCCAGACAGGCAGACATCTTGATTTTGGCCTCCTGAGACCCAGAGCAGAGAAACTGCTGATCCCACCCAGAATTATGACCTACAGATTTGAGAGCTAATATATTTGCATTTTAAGCTGCTGACTTTATAGTAAGTTGTTACAGCAGTAGAAGGAGAGGAATACAGGGCTGGAGGTGATGGGGGACCTTTGGGAGGTGGGTTGGGGAGGGGGGTGACAGATCCAGGCCCGGGGATCTATCATGCCAATCACACTGAGTTCTGGGTCTCACTGGAAGGTGAGGGTGGGCGATGTGGGGTGTGGGATGGTGGTGCTTTTTCCTCGTCTGGTGCCTCCTTTAAGCTGGTGCCTTGATCCTGGTGGGTGGCAGGATCACACGTTAGCCCTTTATGGAAGTAGCATTTGTCCAGGATGGCAAAGCAATCAGTTCTACTGTTGGTCACTTCTCCTTCTCAAGCCTCATTGCCCCATATGTCTAATTCTTGTTAATTCTTTGTTGAATTTTCTTTCTTTGTGAATTTTCTCTTTCCGTATCCCATTTGAAACTGTGCCAGAGAATTGCCGGAAGGACTGATTTTCCCAGAAAAGAAGTAATAACATTTATATTGTTTTTATCTAAAAGTTGTGATTTAAAAATAACGTCAGGCCTAGAAAGTCCCTGTATTTCTTTGGATGTCACTTTGGAATGTTTAACACGTCGGCTGCAGGTTACCCAGCAACGTGGATAGTTTTCTAGAAAATGCCAGTCAACAATGTGGTAAGGTGTTGGAGGCGCTAACTGATTCTCCTTACAAGCAGGTGAGAGACAGGCAGGCAGGACTCAAATAGGCTGAACTGGGGACAACTGGGAATTGAGACTGGAAGAAATGAGGGAGGGAACAGCTGCTATGTCAACACCTCGTTGACGATGCAGAAACCAGGCATGTTACTGAGTAACTCGGGACCGGCCAGCAAGGTGTTAAGATTCAAAGGCTCAGTGTGTTCTTGTAGGGGCTGCTCGATGGAAACCAATGAAAGCAGGTTAAGGATGGCTGGTGGCTGCAAGTACCAAGTGTCTCACACTAAACGCAGAGCTCAGTACAACACAGCTGGGGTTGCCGCTTCTTCTGTCTCAAAGGTGGACTAAATTGACTGTTGCAGCTTTTCTTCAGCTGGGAAGGTTGTGACCTCCAAAGAGCTAATCTAGTAATTAGAACAGGAAATTGCTATGGGGTCCCCAACAGGGGCTGTCTTAGAATATCGTCTGAGAACCTGTTTCCAGAAGGAACGTTTCTTTGTGAATCTGAACTATCTTTAGGACCTGAGATGCCATGTGCAAGGTTTTCTGGGTGGAGGAAGGACAGTTGTTTGTAATATTTGAAATTTCTATGCACAGGATGGTTACTTTCCAGGAGTGATTCTCTAGTGCATCAAGACCCTACCTGCCTGAGAATGCCACCTTTGACTATCTTCAGCCACCCCTGAAACTCTGCCCTTTATGTTTTGTTCTATTTATTTGCGTATGTGTGTATGTAGGTACATTTATGCCCCATCTACTTCCAAATTATGATTTGAGGAGGCTATAGACATTCAGTCTATTTTAACAGAAGCCAAAAACCAAAGCCTTCTGGTAGAACAAACAGATTTTTTTTTTTTAATCAGAAACTTTAGGCTGAGCAAAAATATGAAAACCAAAAACAAAACTCAATGTTTTCTGGAGGCAAAGAAAAAAACAAATTAAGACAAAACCAAAGAAACAGGATGGATTTCAGACAAGAATTCCCACCAGCAGATTCCCTGAAGAAGGTTGCCAGTTATGCTTGCTAAGGGAGGTGGGGAGAGGCCTGGCCATGGGAGGGTGGTCTCATGGGAAGGACACAGTGGGCATGGCAGCTGGGGGTTGCCATGACAACTCCTAAGGGAACCCCTACCACACATGGGAAGTGTAGGTAATGTTTGGTTTCTTTATCTTTCCCCCACTGTGATGTGATCTTTAATCCAAAAGCTATTTACCTGAATGTTTTTAAGCTTTCAGGCAAAAATGTTTTGGGACTAAAAATTTATATTGTGGGCTGTGAATGGGGACAGTGTTATATCAGTTTCTGGGGAAATGTTTTGAGCTTTCGTGTGGCCTGTTTGTAAAGCTAATTTTTCAAAATATGAAGTGGGTGTTTGAAAAAATATGCATATCTTCTGCTTTGAGAATACATACAAAATTTCAGTTGTTTAGTCTTACTTGTGGAACTGTAAGTTCCTATTATTTTTGTGTGCTTATGTATTTATTTTTGGTCTGCTTGAAGACTATATTTCAAAAGGGGTATATTAAGACTACCATCTTTGAAGTGTTTGGTTTTTAAAAAAATTTCAAAAATTACCCCCTCACCGTTGCACGATTTGGGCTGGTATTTAAAAGTATTTACTGTCAGTTTAAATAGTTTCGTAAAATGTAATTTCTGTAAATGTGTTTCAGTCTGCTGGTTTTGGATGCTAAGTAGAGAGAGCTCAGATAGGATGAGATTTATCCAAACTCTGAATGTATTTGGTTGCTGGGTTCAGATAGTATGGATTTGGATGGGAGTATCTAGATTGAAAATAAAAACAAACAAACCAACTGAGAAGTGTGGAGATGGTTGGCTGCACCACTTCAGCTGATGGAGAATGTCGTTCGCACATGTGGAGTTTGGCTAGATACCGCCAAGACACCTTTCAGCGTTCTGTACTGATTTATTCTACCCACCAAAAGTCTGAGAGAGCCTCTTTGCCCACACCATTGTCACAACATATGTTATAACCCCCCAGAAAAGTTTCTAAAATGATGAACAAGAAGGTTTATCTGTGGGGTGCATTTGCATTTCCCTGGTTAGTAGTGAAAGTGCACATCGCTGCCTGTCTGTCGGCTGTTTAACCTGTGATGCCCTCTGTGAATTGCCTGCTTGCAAATTTTTGCCCAGTTTTCTATAAAGCAGTTAACGTACAAGTGACAGAAAAGAATATTTGAAAGAAAAATAACGATGTGTCAATATACTCAAGGCATGAAGACTACGCTGACATTTTCAATGATGAACTTACTACGTTACAACTTACACACAGGAAAGTAAGTAAAGCACAGGTCTCCATGAGTAAGTTTTCCAAAGTGAACACATCTGTGTCATCAGCGTAACCAGACTCCCAGAAGCCTCCTGTCTCCTTCCCACTCATCCCTTGCTCTATCCCAAGGATAACCACCATCCTAGCTTCTAACACCATTGGTTAGTTTGCTTATTTTTGAACTTTAGATTGTGAAATAGGTTTACCGTGCACTGGTCTCTAAGTTGCCTGGATCTACTGAGACAGACAACTTGCATATAAGTGATATGGAGCAGGTCATTGATTACTTACAGATAGACAGCAAGGAACAACAAAATTCTCGAGTCCTGTTAATCTGAAATAAAAAAAAAAGTCTAGGAGTCATTGTGAGCTGGCCCCTCAGGAAAGCTCAGGCTCAGGAAAGCTTTCCAGGTGGTTGGAGCCTCACTTGGGGCGTAGCAGAGAGACCCTGAACCCTACCCTGCCTGGGTGTGTACCCAGAGGCCACGGGATTGCTGGGTTAAAATGTTGAATGATATTGTGTTTCAGGAGTGGGACTGGAATAAAGCCTGGGCTGTTCTGGCCAAATCCCCCATCTCAAGATGCTGTATTCCCAGTTATTCTTGAGAACTGTGAGAAAAAGGAAGGAACTGGGTGTGTCCAAGTCACCTGGAGAACTATTCTGTATATACAGAATCTTTTGCTCTACATTATTTGGTAAGATTGAGTTGTGAACCAATGCTTTAAAGTAAACTTAATTATAGTTTTGTTTTTGTTTTTTTTGCATTTTCTGGCTGGGGCTGGGTTTGAACCCACCACCTCCGGCATATGGGGCTAGCGCCCTACCCTTTTGAGCCACAGGTGCCACTCAACTTAATTATACTTAAATGTATCCAGTGGAACCTAAATATACAATAATTTGATACATACTATCAAAAGTATACACAAACAATCCTTTCTTAAACATTAGAAACATTTATATTTGCTCTTTCTCCTTGACTTAATTTCATTTCACTTTTCCCATAGAATTTTCTCTTATAGATATGGTAGAATTTTATAATTGAAAGTCTTAATTGGTCACTTTTGGTCTCAGCTGTGTGTGCCTCACTTGGGGGCACACACAGATTATAAACACACAGTTTGATAGTTTATCACAGTAACAGTGTATTACATATTTTGATAAATAATTTTTGTTATTTTTTTTTGCAATTTTTGGCCGGGGCCGGGTTTGAACCTGCCACCTCCAGTATATGGGGCCAGCGCCCTACTCCTTTGAGCCACAGGTGCCAGCCTTGATAAATAATTATTAAACTTAAAACTAAATTTTATTGGAATTGTTTGTCAATACTTGTAATAGGCCAAATACCAGCTACCCAAAGACTTGTGAGTCTTAATATCTGGCACCTGTGAATGTGTTATGTTATACGGCCAAGAGGAATCTGGTCTCAGAAGAAATTAAAGTTGCTAATGGACTGACTTTCAGAGGGAGAGAGTATTCTGGATTATCCAGGTGAGTCCTATGTAATCACAGAGGCCCTGATAATGGCAAGAGGGAGGCAGAAGAGAGAGAACCGGAGAGATGGTGGTGTGAGAAGGACCCAGCCTGAGATCACTGGCCTCAAAGGTGAGTCAGGGAATATGGGCGGCACCTAGACCTTCACAAAGGTGAGACAATGGATTCTCCCCTGGAGTTTCCCAAAGGAAAGTTTTAAGCTCAGTAAGACCAATTTCAAACTTCTGACCTTCAAAAATGCCAGATGATAAATTTGCGTCGTTTTCAGCCACTCACTTTGTAGAGATTTGTTATAGCAGCTGCAGGAGGCTAATACATATAATAGTTGAATATGGCCTGCTGATAAAATGGATAGGATGCAGCCTCAATTTTGTTTTTAGTTTTTAAAATAGGAAGTAGGAAACAAAATATGAGACATAGTGTGAAAAGTGACTACATGAAATACAAATTTTATTTAGAATGATTTTATAGCTTATCGATTTGTAAGAAATCACGTGCAAGTTTCCCTCTGGGTTTTGTCAGAAATGCCTTGGAAAATACATTTTCAGAGAAAATAACTTGAAAGCAGCACATCACTGACTCTTACTGCTTTTACGATTGGAATGTTTTTCTTTGTAGCTACTAAAATATTCTAGGTATGAGTATCGAACTGCTGAAAAGAATTGCTTATGTTTAAAAATATGAAAGAAGCCACTTTTTGCATTCAATGTTTCTTTATAAAGCTCTCTTTGCTCTCTGGAGATCGTCTCCGAGATTGGTACGTATATCCTTTTACGATGGTTCAGAATGATAATGCTGAGGAGATAAAAGAACATTTTTTACCCTCACCATCACACTTCACTCTCGAGCTTAAATCAGAACTCCTAGCAGGGCTCAAAATTCCTACTTTCTTGCTATATACTAGTTAACAAATGTGTGTAAAGCAGGAAAATCATGGGATCCTCTGGGAGTGACCTATGACATGATTAGTGGTTAAAGACAGAGCCTCTTTTTTTTTTTTTTTTGCACCTGGAGGGTTTTTCCATCGAATAAGCAGGTGAAGTAGCTACAATCAGCAACTCTCCAGAGAAGGGAGGCAGCCTGAGGGACTTTAAGAACCAGCACCCAAGGCAGCTGGGGGCGGCTTCACCAGGCTGAAAATGGGGCTGGGTCAGCTCCTCAATGTGTCTACTATAGTTTATCCCTTGTAAATTGGATATATAGAAATTGGTTTCTGTATGTATTGTGTGTATGATGTGTTATAACACAAAATTGCATATTTCTTTTAATGTGCTGTGAGGGAGGAAAAATTTTTCTTCTACCCCCTTAAGGCAGTGATGGGAGCTTGTGAATTAAACTAACAAAAGACAGATGAACAGGAGAAAGATGTACAATTCTTGTCAATATTTATGTGCATGAGAGTTCACAGAAAAAAAGTGAAACTCAGTGAAGTGGTTAAACTCTGGGGCCTGTATGCCATTTTACCAAAGGAAAAGGGGACTTGGGCTTCAAGGGATGACAGACCATGGGGAAATAACAGGAAAAGTACGGTGGAAACTAACGGAAGGTATGCGGACTCATGTTGGTGCCAACTCTGTCCCAGGGAATGAGTTGCTCTTCTCTTCCTGGTGTGGGAGAGGACACACCTTCACAAAGGGAAGTTTATGCCTTTTTTTAGATGGAACGAGGAGGGCAGGGAACTCTTCTCATAGCTGGCGATTCTCAATTGCCTTCAGCTCAAAATGATTCTTAAGCCAAAGTGGCATGTTTGGGGGTGGCACGTCTTGATCCCCTTCACCAGTTTAACCTGTCAGATTCCATCAGCACATCCTGCCATCTTTCTCTTTAAATATCTCCCCAGTTCTATTATTTGTCGCTGCTTGTGCAAATACTACCCCAATCCAAGTCACTCTCACATATTGTCTGGACTAATGCGACAGCCTCCAAGTTGACTGAAATGTATCTCTCTCCAGACCTTTATTCTGCTTTTTTCTTTCTAAATTAGCACCTGTACTTGAGAGTATATTATATATTGGTTGGGTTAGGGTCTGTTTCCTTATTAAAATGTAAGCTTCATAAGAGCCATTAATTGCTATGTCTCTACCGTCTATAATAATGCCAGCCACAATAGTGTTCTCATTATAAAAACAATGTTAAACTAAAAAAGAGTTCCCTAATTATATGTATCTATTAAATTCACTGATATGTTTGGATTTATTCTTACTGTCTTAATTTGTGTTTTCTTACTACACTTTCCAGTTGCCTTTAACTGGGGTAATCAGTGTTTCATTTTTCCATTTCTACTCTGCATAAGTTTGGAGATGTATACATTTTACATCTAATACTTCAACACTTAACATTGTCTAGGATTAATAAGCACCTAGAAATAATCTAGAATTAATAAATTTTGACTGGAGTTCTCGCTATCCTCTGGTTTCCTCCGTCCCACCCAGAAGACAAGCATCTCATTGCCCTGTTAGTTCCCTCCCACAATTTCCACCTGTCTCCATGGGATTTTTAAATTTAAAATTCATATTTAATTCTTATTTTAATGTATAATAAGGCTTACTTCTTATTTTTAACTCATTCTTTACATATCTCACATCTTCTTCCTAGAACTTCCTGTCCCTTCTCAGTCTCCCATAATTCTTTACAGTGACCCTTCAAGGAAGATTATTGGATAGTAAATTTTATCGGATTTTACACATCATCAAATATCTTCATTTTAAAGCAAGCATTAGAAAACTTGTTAAAATGGGCCACATTTTTTTAGGCTTCTAGCTATATGATCTCAGTTGCAACTATTCAATTTTCCTAAGGTGGTGCAAAAGCAGCACAGATGATGTGTACATACAAGGTGTCACTGTGTTTCAATATTCATTGCTAGCAATGAAAATAATTTTATGGTTGGGGGTCACCACAACATGAGGAACTGTATTAAAGGGTCATGACATTAGGAAGGTCGAGAACCACTGCAATAAAGTTTTATTTGTATAAACAGGGGGCTGGTTCATTGGCCATAGTTTGTTGACCTCAGTTTTTATTTTTTTATTTTTATTTTTATTTATTTTTTTGAGACAGAGTCTCACTATGTTGCTCTTGGTAGAGTGCTGTGACGTGACAGCTCACAGCAACTTCCAACTCTTTGGTTTAAGCAATTCTTTTGCCTTAGCCTCCCAAGTAACTGGGACTACAGGCACCTGCCACAACGGCTGGCTGTTTTTTGGTTGCAGTTGTTTAGCTGTCCTGGGCTGGGTTTGAACCTGTCATCCTTGGTGTATGTTGCTGGTGCTGTAACCACTGTGCTACGGGTGCTGAGCCTGACCACAGTTTTTAAAGGATAGTTTGTGCAGATATAAAATTTTAAGCTCAAACTTATTTTCCTTTAGATATTGAAGATAATTGCTCTAAGGTTTTCCCATGTGCACTTTTGTTGCCAGAAAGCCTGGGGTTAATCTAATTCTTTTTCCTTAGTAGATAAACCAGTTTATTCCTTTCTGGGGGATTTTTCAGATTTTACACTTGATCTTACTCAAAAGACTGAGAAGCGATTTTAAAAAAAGACTTCCTTTTTATTTTAATGATGACATTTCTTCATGTATTTTCAACTGTCAGCCTCTCTAAATGTACATGGAAAACAATCTTTTGATAAAGCAAAGTTAAGTTTCTTAAACTTATTATAGTGAGGAAAACTATCACTTTGAGAGGATCTTAGCAATGTGCTAAAGGGGGTTAAAGTCAGGAGAGGATATTTACAGAGTTTTAAAGCAAAGTTTTAATTCCTCTCTTCGGGGAGAGGAATTGAGTGAGATTTGGCAAAGGTTGTTACTAATAGGTTAGGGTTGGTGGACACAGTGGAACTAGGGGCTCAAAGCAAATATTAGTAAGGAAATTGTTTTATAGAAGAGCTCTTCACCCAGATGAAGACACTATTATCCTATGAGGAAAACTGTTTGCTCAGATGCACAAACTATTTGCCCAAACAAATTGGTTTGCAGGCGTTTCCTAAAGCAAATAGCAGTTATTTATTGGTTACAGCCTTATCTTTCTGGGTAAGGATTTTCTGGAGCAAATAATCAAGTCATGTTGTAACAGCTGGTCTTTGTCTTTGGCCCTAATAGTTAAGCCAGGTGGTCACAAATGTTCCCCATTCTCAATTTTGTCTGAATAATTGTAAAAAACCTTGATTCTTCTGGACAACGATGGCTCCTTTCAGAGACCTCATGTCTTACTTTGGTTCTGTACATTTCTAACCAATTATGTCTGTAGAGTTTACTTTTCGTTTTCTCCAGGTTCATTTGTAACTCCTATTCCATGGATGCTGGAACTACATTTATTCTATAAGTCTTTTAAGTCGTGGCATTTGGGGCAAATTCCAGGGCTCCACTTTCCAATGGATTTGCTCCTTAGCTGGGCTCATTCTGTTTTCCACCCACCTACTAAGTTTTCAGTTTTGACAATTAAAATCTTAAAGCCCAATGGGTTTGATTGGTTCTTCATATCTATCCTTGTGATTACCGGCGTTATGTTCTTAAATCTTTAAAGATATTTATTATGTATTTGAAAAAGGTTCTTTCTATGCACCAAGCTGCTTCTTGAGTTAAAGTTTTCCTTTCTCATTTTCTTTCTGTGCCGCTTCAAATTTTTTATTCTGATCATATGTTTTAATGCCAAGATTCCCTGCTGCAAGATCTGCCTCAGCAGTTCATGCAGACAGTTGAGGCGGCTGTGGGGGACTGTGGTTGCTGCGGGTGCTCCCCGCTGGCGTTGGTGCACATGGAAGGGGCTCCTGTGATGTGTCAGGACGTGGCATCTCACAGCCGGTCTTTAAGGCATCCCAGGCATCCGCAGCTCTTGCTCCCAGAGCTCCTGTGTCCCTGCTTTAGGAAAGAAGCGCTTGCTTGAGTGGGGGGCGCCCTGCACTGGGAGGAGGCCGAGGCCGAGCAGCTCTTGGGCAGCATGGTGATGGGGTGGCGCCAGCATTGAGCTGCCATGGAAATCAGACCTTCATCCTGAAACCTTCCAAGGTAAACAAGCGGCCTCTGTGCACCTGCAGCTTCAAGACCAAGCCTCTCTTCTCCATCAGAAGCCCCAGAAAGGCCCTCAGATAAACATAGAATCTGGTCAAAACCCGCATGCTTGCTGCTTAAGGGCGGCATCAACAGCGAGCTTGTTGCGGAAGGGCGGCATCAAGACACGCGGCTAGTCCTTCCTTTCAGCCGCTTTGCTCCTCCTGGGGACAGTCTGGAGTGGCCTCTGCACAGCAGTCAAAGCAAACTCAATTTCATATTTCAATAAATTATTCAATATACATTGAAACAAAAATGTTAATTTGAGTATCTGTGGGCGATGAAATTACTGGTACTTTGTTTTAGTCTTTGTTCTGAACATTCTACATTTCCAGTTTTCCATACTAAGCGGCACACAGGGCGCCACCTCCCTGCAGCCTGCGTGTCAGACGCCCGGTGCTGTCTCTACCGCACCACCTTCTCGTCCTTCCTTATCTGCTCTCCTCTGGGACTGTCCCTTGCATACCGCGATCTCCTGCCCCCTGGGTTTTGGTTGTTTTTGCCAACAGGAGGAACTGGCTGGGGCTGGATGGACAGAAGAAGAAAGCAGGCTGGTATTTGCTCACTTCTGTGTCGTGGCTCTGGTGGCGACCACAGCCCCTGAAGTCTGGGTCCCACTGGGGACCTGCCACCCTGGTTCTAGATTTCAATGGGTTCAAATACATCATTTCCTCTTCTTCCCCCTTTAGGCCAAAGGATGGCAACTACTTCTTACTGTAGCTTTTCCTATCCCTTGTTGGGTCCCTTAGAAAGGCCCCAATCCCCGTAACTAATTCCTGCATTAAGTTCTGTCCGTAGCAGCTCGCACTGGCTGCGTGGTCTGAGTCTCCTGCTGAGACTCCAGCTGGTTTGCCAATGAAGCGCTGTGACGAAACCGATTGCACAAGTCTCTCACCTCTTAAGCTGCTATTTTCCCATTTGTAAAATAATATATTTGGACTAGACTGGTGCTTCTTAGACTTTACTCCATGTTAATAAGTGTTGCTTAAAACAGAGTTCCACCTGTTCTGTGTACTGTGGGTGGGAATGTACAACGGTGTAGCTACTACCCAAGGCAATGTGGTGATTCCTCAAAACATTAAAAACAGAATCACAGAGGATCTAGAATGTCCAGTTCTGGCATATGTACCCAAAAGAATTGAAAATGGGATCTTGGGGAGGTATTTACAAACCCACGTGCTAGCGGCATTAACCACAATAAACAAGTGGAAGCAACTCACATGGCCATCAGCAAGGAAGGGAGAGAGGAAATGTCCATCTGCACAGTGGGCGGTATTCAGCCTTCAGCCAGGGAATGCTGACAGATGGGACATGGATGGACCCTGAGGACGTTATGCTGGATGAAATAAGCCAGTCACAGAAGACAACTACTCTATGATTCCACTTATACGGGGTAGGGGTAGCTAGAGCAGTTAAATTCATACAAACAGAAAGCAGAATGATCGTCTCCTGGGGCCGGAGGAGCAGGAGCCAGGAGCTTTTGTTTAAAAGGCCTGGAGTTTCAGTCTTGCCAGATGAAATGTTCTGGATATTGGTATTGACATTGGTATCCACATTGCAAGACGAGCTGAATACACTTTACGTTACTGAACTGTACATTTAAAAATGGTTAAGATGGCAAATGTAATATATATTTTCCCACAATTAGAAACAAAATGACCTTTAATGCAGTCCGTTTAAAAGGGAGCAGTTTCAACCAAGCACAGCGGCTCATGCCTCTAATCCCTTTGGATTGCACTTTGGGAGGATCGCTTGACGCCAGGAGTTCAAGACCATCCTGGGCAACACAGTGAGACCCTGTCTCTACAAAAAATTTAAAAACAAAAATTATCTGGGCATGGTGGTATGCATCTGAGGCTGAGGAAGGAGGATCACTCGAGCCCAGGAGTTTGAAATTACAGTGAGCTGTGATGGTGCTGTTGCACTCTAGCCTGTGCAACAGAGGGGGACCCTCTCTCAAAAATAAGAGAATAAAAATAATAAAGAGGGGTTCTATAGGTATATCAGGCTCAGAAAAGGTAGCTGTAATTTTTTTTTTAAAGATTCAAAGTATACAGGCTCCTGAAAAGTCTGCAGTGAAAGCCTCCAATTTCCTTTCTGTAAAGCCATTTCCCAGAAAAAGCTCACCACGGAGAGCATAGTTTTGGATGCAAGTGAAGAAGAGAATCTCCAGGGTCCCTCACGGTTCTGAGCCTTTGACTCTATCCTAAGTCTGAAATGAGTCAGTCCGAGCCGTTATTATTTACGACATTTATTTGCTGCCTTCTCCTGAACTCAGGCATTCTGTCTGCCACAGATGTGTCTGGATGGTGACAGATGGGAACCAATCTTCCTCAGTGACCAAAATCCATGCTGACAGCCTTGGGAACCCAGAGTAAGCTGCATTTATTTCCTTGGGCTCTCTCTGAGTATTAAGTGGGAGAGGGCTTGTCAAAATATTTGAAGGTTGCTTGAGTGCAAACATTTTGTGTGTAAATGGCTTTCAATTGTTCTCTTTGTTAATAATACTGTTTGTGTGAATCAAAACCCAGGCATATACATGCCTAAGAGCTGTTCAAATTCCCTGTGGTATTATATTTTATTTAACTGCTGTATGGAATACAGAATTTTTACAAGGGATTTAAAAAATTATATTTATCATGTTAGGAATCTGATTACAATAATCTGACCTAGGCCTCATTCAGTCAAGTTCTACATAAAAACATAGTCTTTCCAGAGGTCCTTTTTTTTTTTTTAAACAGAGTCTCACTCTGTCACCCTGGGCAGAGTGCCATGATGTCATCATGGCTCACAGCAACCTCCAACTCTTGGGCTTAAGTCTAAAGTCTTCATGCTTTAGTACCTGCCCAATGACCAGCTAGTTTTTCTATTTTTAGTAGAGACAGGGTCTCACTGTTGCTCAGGCTGGTCTTGAACTCCTGAACTCAGGCGATCCACCTGCCTTGGCCTCCCAGAGTGCTAGGATTACAGGAGTGAGTCACTGTGCCTGGCCCCAGATGTCCTTCTAAGGGTAATCACTTGGCAATTA
The DNA here is from genome assembly GCA_963575145.1 of Galago senegalensis. Lineage (NCBI taxonomy): Eukaryota > Metazoa > Chordata > Mammalia > Primates > Galagidae > Galago > Galago senegalensis. The sequence continues at coordinate 8,852 of CAUYTI010037173.1, read as the reverse complement.
AAAAGAGTTACTATAGATTTTATTTTTCAAAAATACTTCAAGGAGATTAATAAGTACAGTGCATCACATTAATAATGATGATGTCTTGGCAAGAATAAGACATCAGGACCACAACAAGTATTTATACTACTTGATTTCTGACATTGGATTGACCTGGTAGAACACCAGGCAAATTGTTTGACTGTCTAAGGGACAACCAACTTCCCTTTTCTCTGCCCATCTCCCATCATAGGCTAGAAAACAAGGTTGGGGTAGTTGGTTTTCTAAGCCTCTTTGCAGAGGATCTTGTTCTGGGGACATGAGAAACCAGGAAAATGTGCGAGGAGACATCTCTCATTCACCTGGTTATCCCTTGTTTCCTTTATTAGACATTGAGCTGTAAGAGTTGATGGTTGGGGCAATGGCAGCCACCTTGCAGCTAAAGGGAAAAGGCTAATGACATCACAGAGTGGTTGACTCAGGGTCCTGGATGGATCTGTTTTGCAAACATCTGCATCTTTAGTCTTTTCACTGTGTGTGATAACTAAATGCTTTTGTTTCAATAAATAACAAATTCAGCTCAACTGGTGTTTACTGAATACCTACGAACTGTCATTAGTACTTTAAAAGTGACCCTGAACAAAGATCCTTGCCTTTGTAGAGTTATACTTCAGCCACTTTTAGTTACGTACCCTGTTGTCGGCAGTTTAAAGCATCTCAAATGTCCATGATGGAACCTAAGCTTTTATAGGGGTGTGCTAGGGTTGGTTGTTAAAGTTTCAGAATGTTTTAGAAACTGTTGTTAAGCACAACAGGTTTGTTCAATTAAACTAGATAAACTTATAATACATTATATTAAAAATACAGTACATAAACTCAGCACTTTTGACTTTCATCCAACCTTTTGTGTTATTTCCATTCATTGTATTTACATGATGCAGATAATATGTAAGGGGCCTTAGTGTACCTCTCTTCCCAACTGCATCCTCAAGGACAGGATTTGGGTCTTGAAGTTGGCCATCGTGGGAGTATTTATGCCATGGAAATTCACAACTGTTACAAATGAAGTCTTGATTTATTGTTCTGATGACAGTCTAGACTCAAGAACAAGAGGGAGAAAGTATTAATAATCCAGATTAGACTTAAAAGATTGGCATGTCCCTTGGTCAGATTGGCCTTTATGAGTCCAGGGTTTCACTGATAGATTCTGCACATGTGGTTATTTTCTTTCCCTTGGGAAAAAAGATGGAAAATATAAATGCTGATTATTAAGCAAGTTACCCCATCATTGTGTGTGTCCTTTCTCGAAAGATAAATATCTCAATAAAGGAAGGATGTGTAATATTTGTAAAATTCCTTAGAATTTTTTAGAATTTCTTTTTTGTTTAGCAGTTTGGAAGATTGATGGTTAATGTTAAATCTTACTAAATGAGGTAAAAGAGACATGCTTGGATTCACTGTGACCCAGGATTGACAGCAGGAGGAATAAAGGAGTCAGCTACCTTCCTTTGGAAAACAGGTGTCCAATAGTGTCCGATATCTGGGCTGTGACTTGCTTGCAAAACTTCTTTGTCCATTACCAAGAAGAGCCCAGGCCTGTTTGAATATGTGCAAAAAGAGAATTTCATCTCAATAGCAGAGGGCTGAAAGGAGTGTGTATAATCTGTGAATGTTGTTGTCACTTGTTTTGCATTGAAAATTAACAGAAGTCTTGAACCACCTTTGACTATTTTCAGTTTCTTGGTGTGTTGGAACTCACACTTCCTTTCCTCTTACTCCCCATCCTTGATTCCTTCTGTTTGTGGCTTCTTGTCTTTATTACTATTAGCATGAAGTGGAACATGCTGTCATAGCCTGAGTTCCTGACTATTAATGTAATATCTTCTTAATTCATATGTACATAAGAAGTTAAAATGCATCTTTTTTACTCTTTTTTGACTGACATTGGGAAGCTTCATTGAGACAATGATTTAATGTCTGCTATTAATCCTAAGAGGATTCTCATTCATGAATGTGTAAAAATGATGCCCTACAGAGATGTCTGCCCTAATCACACAGTAGTTTTTACTACCACTGTTTACTGTACTCTAACACATTGACTGATTTCATTCAGGACCTATTGCTTTTTAAAGCTTTTGGTAGAGAAGGCTCAATCTCCAGGGATGTGATCTCCCTTGATTTTAGCAAGGTCTAAAAAAAGTGTTAAGGTGTAAGGGGAAGGAAGACAAATCTTTGTGGAGACAGACAATGAACCACACCTTCTAAGTGGTAAATGTGTACCTGCTGGAGGTGAGCTCAGCTCACTTAAAATCTCATGACAATGAAGGCCCCTCCTCACCTGTGGTGCACATGTATCATTTCACACTTACGGGGAAAGGAATCATGGTGTAGTGTTAAGGGAAAGAAGACTCGAACAGATCCAGCTCCACATTTTCCTTCTGCTACTTCTGTATCAACTTGGGCATGTCCTTTAACCCCTCTGAGTGTCTATTCCTTCGTCTATGGAATGGGGGTTATCACACCCACCAGATGGGTTATCATGTTTATCACATGAGAAAATGTTTTCATGTCCTCATAAGAGAAGATTAGGACACAATTAGAAAAGAGAGACAATGTGAAGACATTGGGAGGAGACAGATTAAGATGAAATTAGAAAAGAGAGACAATGTGAAGACACGGGGAGGAGACAGATTAGGACACAATTAGAAAAGAGAGACAATGTGAAGACACAGGGAGGAAACAGATTAGGACACAATTACAAAAGAGGGACAATGTGAGGACACAGGGAGGAGACAGATTAGAACGCAATTAGAAAAGAGAGACAATGTGAAGACACAGGGAGGAGACAGATTAGGACGCAATTACAAAAGAGAGACAATGTGAAGACACGGGGAGGAGACAGATTAGGGCACAATTACAAAAGAGGGACAATGTGAGGACACAGGGAGGAGACAGATTAGAACGCAATTAGAAAAGAAAGGCAATGTGAAGACACAGGGAGGAGACAGATTAGGACACAATTAGAAAAGAGGGACAATGTGAAGACACGGGGAGGAGACAGATTAGGACGCAATTAGAAAAGAGGGACAATGTGAAGACACGGGGAGGAGACAGATTAGGACGCAATTACAAAAGAGGGACAATGTGAAGCCACAGGGAGGAGACAGATTAGGACGCAATTAGAAAAGAGACAATGTAAAGACACGAGGAGGTTACAGCTGTCTATAAGACAATAGGAGAGGACTCAGGAGAAATAAGTCTTGCTGTAACCTTTATCTGAAACTTTTAGCTTCCAGAACTTTGAGAAAATAGATTCTGCTACTTAAGCCTAATTTGTGATGTTTGTTACGGTAGCCCCAGGAAACTCTCATACATTTCTCCAAAGAAGATATACTCAAGGCCAATAAGCACAAGAAAAGATGCTCAACATTGGTAGCCATAAGGGAATGCAAATCAAAATCACAATGAGATACTACTTTAGACCTTTATTCCTACTAGGAGGGCTATTTAAAAAAAAAAAGGAAAGTAAGAGGTATCAGTGAGAATGGAGAGTAAATGGAAACTTTCTGCAAAATGGAACAATAATTGTGGAAGACATTTTCATGTTTCCTCAATAAACTACACATAGAACTGGCTTATAATCCAGTAATTCCACTCCTGTATACATTGAAAAGAATTGAAAAGAGCGACTCAGACACTTTCCAGGCTTGTGTTCACAGCATCACTCACAAGCAGCAAGAGTTGTAAACAAGTCCAGTGTCTATCAGCACATGAACAGATCCACACAAGGTGGAATCCACATATAGCAGATAAGATTCCAGGAGATGCCACCATGTGGACATATCTTGAACACATTACACTAAGTGAAATAACTCGCACGAAATACAGATCCATCACTGCACTTCTGTGAAATATCTAGAGTAGACAAATCCATGGAGACAGGAGGTAGATTAGGTGTTACCGGGGGCTGGAGGGAGAAGGGGAGAATGGCGTTATTATTTAGTGGTAGAGAGTTTGTTTGGGGTGATGAGAACATTCTAGAGATGGCTGGCAGTGATGGCCACACAGCGCGAATGTACGTCATGCACAGGACTGTGCACTTAAATGTGATTGAAATGGTAAAATTTGATATCTGTATTTCACAATTAAAAAAATCGATAAAGAAATATGCCTCAAACCATTGAATTATACGTGTTAAACGGGTGAATTGTGAGGTAGGTAAATTACATCTGCAGCTGTTGAAAAAAACCGCAAGAGACTATAGTGGCTGGGAAAAGTGGGCAGTCGAGACCGACAGGCTGAATTGAGGAGCCTGCTGGGATTTTCCTCACTTTTCCTTGTTCTAACCCACCGATGAGGCCCTATTACTGGGAGATGAGCCAAAACCATTAAACAGGCTTTGCTTCTACGGCAGCCCTTCTTTCCTGAGTCTGAGCAATTTAGAGATTAGAAGGCGGTGTATCCACAGCAGTCCCAGGCTGAGCAGCCTCTCCCCGGGTCCGAGTGGCCTCCCGTTCTCAATCAGCCTCCCGGATGGTCAGGTGGCACCTGCTTTCTGTTTCCGCTGCCTGTGCTCCTTCTAGATTCCATAAATATGGGTAGAACGTAAATAAAAAGCCTGGCTTTGGGGCCTCTGAGCGGGATCGTTATTTACTGTTATGTAGTACGGTTCTGCACCGCTCAGGGCCATAGGCTGGTGTTTGCTTTGGAGGCCTGATTGAAAGGTATTTCTTCACGATCATAAAAACCAGTCAAAATCATCTCCCGTGATCAGCCTGCTGCTACCAGCTGCAGCCTATGCTGTTACATTATGCATGATTCTCGACTGCTCATGGTGGAGAAAAAAGATGCACACAGTCCTTTAGTGGTTCCGGTGTTACGCTGAGCATTTCTCGGCTACTGCTGCTAATTAATGTGAACACGAACTGCTCACTAAGTCATGTCTCGGTCCGTGCACCGTGATGATGGCACAGTGCTCCTCTTACCAGGGCTGACCAAACCAGCTTAACACTGGTTTGAAAGCCAGGAGGTCTGGCTTTGGAGTGGGTGGCTTTGGCAGTGCAGCGTCACGCTAGCAAGCAGTGAGGACCTGGAGGGCCTTCTCTGTGGGGGTGCTACATGCTCAGTGCACCCCGCAACTTTGACTCTCTCTCTGCCTCTGCTGCAGTTCTTATGGCACATGATAACCAGGGTGGGTCTGGTACCTGACTTATTCTGCAGTGACCCATGTGGGCCAGCGCCAAGTTGGTGGGTGACTGCAGACAACAGCCTGTCTTCCTAGGCTCCTTCCCCTGTTTATCTTTCTGCTTAGAATGCTGCTGCCTTTGGTCTGCCTGCTGAATGCACTTGCTTCCCAAAGCCCAAGGAGGGGAAGTGAGGGAGGGACCAAGGAGAGTGAGACAGAGAAGGAGGAAAAGCCAGTCCCAGGGAGGCTTACTGGACTGTCCCTGCTGTGGGTCTGAGGCTCAGCCCTGCTGCCCTTCTATCCACCCAGGGTAGTCTTGCAGAGGCTTCTGTCCTGGGATCCTTTGGGGACAGCAGTTTCTCTCTGAACTCCCAGCAGGCTCCTTCTCAGGTCTCCTGCCATAGGATCAGGGAGGTGTGGTGAAGACAAAGACACCGGGCAGACCATACTGTGGGACAAAGTGACAAGGAATTCCTGCCCACAGCTGCAGCAGGAGCCTGAGGGCAGGTGGTCCCCAGAGGCCAGGGGAAGGGAAGGGACTTCCCAGCAAAGCTGGAGCCACACTGTTCGGTCTTACAAAACATGGCCAAGGGAACAGGGCAAGTTCAGCTGAGTAGCCTGTGTTGCCCATGAAGGTGACAATGGGATTGGGGCTCCCAACCCACGGCCACCAGGCACGTGCCCTGAATGGATGTCAGAATCACCTGGAGAGTTGTTAATGCCAAATGACAGATTCTCAAACTCTGCCAACAGACAGAAGGGAGTCCTCTAATTCATAGACACGCTAATGCCCAATGGGGCTGGACTTGGAGGTGGGACCCAAAAAGAGTGTGATTTTGTGATAGAATAAGATCTTTCACAGAGGCACAAATTTGCCTGTGTTGTTCCCCAAGCCGTTTTACACTTGCTGTTCTGAACATGTGACATGTGACTATTGGGGGCTGGATAGGTGGGGTGGGGGGAGAGAGCTGAGCCATAACCCTCTCTGATCATGTGGGATTTCTGGGATCTGGGTGGCAAGTGGCAGGCATTTCACAAGTATGTATGCAATACCCCAAATATGGAACAGATTCTCTCCTCCCATCATGAGGAATATTTGAAAATTACCTAATGTAGCACAAATGACATCCTGCCCCCTGCTTACCTCCAGGCCCCTGCCAACAGACATCTGCACACAGGCAAACACACACACACACACACACACATGTGCACACACACAGGCACATCCTCACACTCAGCTATCACATGACAGCAATCATGGCAGCTGGATTTCACATCAATGCATTCCTCAGCTCCTGCCTCAGCCTTTTTTCCTTTGAACAGAGATTTAGAAAACCTCTTGAAAAAAGAAAGAAAATTTCTTTCTTCTGCTACTTTTTCAACTATAAATCGAAAGGTCCCTCCGGGTTTTGATGTGCAGAAGCAAGTCTGCAGCCTTCCATGAGCCTCCTGACTTCCCCCCAGCTGGAACATGGGCAAAAATAAATGACAGTAATTGTATTTTCTTACTCCCTTGGTTCCCTGTAAACCTGCATGGCCCCAACCCCTCTTTTGCATAGAAAGAAACTCGGCCAGTGTGAAGGTCTAGAATGGGGAGCGCCCTGTCCGGCCCACCTGGTGACGCTTCTGTTCTCTCCCCCAACTCACTCCTGGGCTCCCCATCTGTCACCATCAGACTCTAGCTCCCTGCACCCCCTGTCTCCTCTGCCTCCTACCCCTTCCCCCATGGGGCTTTTCTCCTGGGGCTCCAAGGAGAGAAGGACTTAGGTGAACTTCTGAAGCACACAGAGCACATCTGGTTCTGCCAGAGCTTCCTCGGAAGGCTTCAGGCCTGGAGCTTCTCCAAGACAACGGCCGAAGGGCAGACTCAGGTCGGGGAAACCTCGTTTCTCATTCTCCGAGCAGGGCTCTCTGGCTATGCCGGGCCATTTGCCTCCCAGCTGGGGGTTTCTCCCTCAGCTGCTATGGTGGTGGCCTCAAGCTGTACAGGTCTCACAACCTTTCCCTGGGGGTGGGGACAGCCACACCTGCTGCCCACTGCCACCACCGGCTGCCAGGGCATCCAGGCTGCTCCTGAGATGGGGCAGCAGCTGTTCAGGACACTAGGCAAGGCCATGTAAGGTGAGGACACATGTGTTCCTCTGCCCTGATGACATAGACATCCCAAGGCTGTGTGGCTTCTTCATTTAGCAGGATGACAAGTCCTGAAGTGAAAGAAGAGGGTCTGCAGAGTCCCGCAATCCAGGACCCTGCTGAGAGGACAGTGCTAGCGAAGACTCCTTTGCAGATGTGTCCACATGCCAGCTGGTGCTGGGGTGCATGGCAAGTCCCCAAAGCTAGGGGCATGTGGGACATGCATTACTCTGAGAAGCATAAGCCACCAGTGCACCTGTGACAGCCACTGGCTGCTTTCCAGGCCTGCAGGGCCCCCTGCGGCAGCAGACGGGACAGCAGTGGGGAATCTGGAGTTGTTTGGTGTGGAAGGAAAACGACCTTTATGTGGCCACCCTACAGGAAGCGTCAGTGAGTTCACACATGGCTAACCATGACATCACAGAGCCCCAGAGAGCAGAGAAGTGAGCAAATGGTCCTCATGTTTAACTCGCAGAAAACACTTTTGCCCAATCAGTGGGTTATTTCTTTCTGATGGAAATAGTTAGAAACCTTGAACTCTATGCTGCTGTGCACTCAACTGTCTCTCTGTAGAATTCATGTTGATGCCTCAACCCCCAGTGTGGCTGTATTTGGAATAAGGCAGTAGTAAGGTTAAGTGAGGTCAGAGGGTGGAGCTCCACTCTCATAGGTTCGTTCTTTATAAGAAGAGACACTGGTGACCTGTGCTCTCTCTCTGTGTATATGAGGACACGGTGAAGGTGGCTGTGGGTGACCCGTGCTCTCTCTCTGTGTATATGAGGACACGGTGAAGGTGGCTGTGGGTGACCCGTGCTCTCTCTCTGTGTATATGAGGACATGGTGAAGGTGGCTGTGGGTGACCGTGCTCTCTCTGTGTATATGAGGACATGGTGAAGGTGGCTGTGGGTGACCTCATGCCTCTCTCTGTGTATATGAGGATGTGGTGAAGGTGGCTGTGGGTGACCTCATGCCTCTCTCTGTGTGTATATGAGGACATGGTGAAGGTTGCTGTGGGTGACCCGTGCTCTCTCTCTGTGTATATGAGGACATGGTGAAGGTGGCTGTGGGTGACCTAATGCCTCTCTCTCTGTGTATATGAGGACACGGTGAAGGTGGCTGTGGGTGACCTGTGCTCTCTCTCTGTATATATGAGGACGTGGTGAAGGTGGCTGTGGGTGACCTGTGCTCTCTCTCTGTATATATGAGGACATGGTGAAGGTGGCTGTGGGTGACCTAATGCCTCTCTCTCTGTGTATATGAGGACATGGTGAAGGTGGCTGTGGGTGACCTAATGCCTCTCTCTCTGTGTATATGAGGACATGGTGAAGGTGGCTGTGGGTGACCCGTGCTCTCTCTCTGTGTATATGAGGATGTGGTGAAGGTGGCTGTGGGTGACCCGTGCTCTCTCTCTGTGTATATGAGGACATGGTGAAGGTGGCTGTGGGTGACCCGTGCACTCTCTCTGTGTATATGAGGACATGGTGAAGGTGGCTGTGGGTGACCCGTGCTCTCTCTCTGTGTATATGAGGACATGGTGAAGGTGGCTGTGGGTGAC
>CAUYTI010037172.1:0-22287 GCA_963575145.1 Galago senegalensis | reverse complement strand
TTTTAAAGCAATAACTGAGAAAATGACATGAAGGCTGTGTTGACCAGTTTGATGGAAGTATTTCAGAATGCATGTGAAAACCCCACACTGTACCCCAGAAGAGTATCAATGTACATAGTTAACATTCAATAAAAAAACAAAACAAAACACAGAACTACAAATTAGCTCCAAATTTGTGTTTTATAAAACTGATGAAAAAGAAATGAACGAACTTTTTTTTTTCATGTAGGATGGAAAAGATGTGGAGAATTCAGTGACAGACATTTTTAGATATATTTACTGAGTCAAGGAAGAACACTTTACTTTCATGAAAATCAATTTCTTTAGATATTTATATTACGATTCAGCTTTCAAAAATTTTGTGTAAAGCTGTGCTGACAAAGACATCAAATAATGGATATATTGTTGTATATCTTCCTGGACAGAGTACATGCTACAGTCCAAAATATTGTTTGTCCAATGAATCAATAGATGAATGAATTAATGAAATGATTATCCTTGTCATTTATGATGAGAACCATTATTATAAATAGAGAAAATCAAGTAGATTTTTTTTCAATATTTTTAGAAGTCCAATGGAAATTGAGCCCTTTTTAATAATTCAGTTGCTCAGATTTAACTAAATCTCCAGATTTCTTTTCTTTTGCTTTCATCTGATTAACATTCAATCAGGTCAATGTTGTATGTTGGATTGATATTTACATGTCTGAACAAAAGGGAGGAAATGGATTGGTTGTTACATAAATATAGTCGAATATTAAAAAAATGAAATCTTTTCAGAAGTGTGTGATGAAGAACGACACAGAACTGTATTATTATTGTTAATGCAATGGGTTGTATGCAACTGCATTAAAACCATAGAAAAGGGAAATAAAGCGTAATGCTTCATTCAACAGATATCCGGTATTGCTAAAAAACCACTGAGTCTTTACACCTTGGGTAGTACACCACTGAAAATGGATAAAAGAAAGCAGATTTATGTTTAAGCCAGGAGAGAACATACCTAGTTTGCATCAGGCCAGGACTGGATTCTAAATCTTTATTAGTGTTGCCAGGTACTATTTTGTTCCAGTTTCTAGAAACTTGCTACCTTTGTTAAATTTGAAAGGACACTCTATAAAACAATAAAAGGTTTTCTCCACTAAAGGTGGAATAAGAAGTCACAGTCCCCACTGGCTCCTGATTCAAACTGATTTAAGCATGCCAACTGTTGTATCTCAGTGTTGGAAGACTCTGTCTCTTATTCTTTTTTCTTCTCCCTTTTTTTTTTTTTTGAATTATGCGTTCTTTTGGGATCTGTGAAGCTTGGTATAAATCTGGAAATCTCACAAAAACAGAATCTCATGAAATTTTCAGGGTTCTCTGCCTTGATCAGGTTGAAAATATTCTGGCAGAGCCAGCGTCAGCTTCAGCCAAATCATGGGCGTGCAGAGGAGCCCAGCAGTGTGGAATGTAAAGCAACTTTAGTAACTAAGTTCAAAGTGTTTTCAAAACTTCCCAGAAGTAGTGCATAATTTCTGGGCAGTGGCTCAGATATGAAAGTTCTTATGTCAAATGGATCTGTCCAGCGATTCCTGGCAAGGGCAATTCTAAATGGGTGGAAAGCACAACTCCTAGTTTATCCGAGGTCAGGCTTCACAAAGCATAAACATCCCCACTTCAGGGCTCATTCACTAGAAAATGAGGAACTGGAAATTAGATTTTACTTCTCTCTTTTGTGAGGGAAACCTACAATTGTTAGGGGCCTCAGTGAGTCATATTCTAAGTGAGATACTTTATAAATATTATCCTATTTAATCCTTACAGAAACCTTTGAGTGTAATATTATTTCATGTCACTGGAGAGGCCCAGCGAGATTGAGAAACTTACCCAGTACTGAGTGTTAGAACCAGGACTCAACCTGACTCTGACTTGAAAGCTCAAGCCCATTTTGGTCTGTCAAGAATTCAATTTGGAAATTGCTTAAGAATATTGGAATGTGATATGTTTTTGAAAGATTTTTTTCAACGTTTCTTTAGTTTTTTTCTAAGATATACACGTAATTCCTTCCTATGAGGAGAGATTACAATGGCTCAAAGTCCATTTCCAGGAAGTTATCGGAACTCAAGGCTCTGCATATTAGCAATCAAAAGTGTAATGACATTTTAAGCCTTCTAATTTCTAAATGATTTTGTGAGTTTCATATAAAGCAGAAAAGAAATATTCACACAGTGATCAATGATCTCTAATGAGTTTTCCTTTTCTCTCTTCTTCAGCTTTTCAACTCCCTTACAGGGCTTCCTGCAGCTCAGCTAACACAAAATTAAGCATAAAGCAAATGAAATAGTGGAAAAAGTTGTTGGGCCCACAGGGATATAAGAATGGATAAAGGTGGCCAATGGAGCCTGGGAACTAGCAACTAAATATGTGAGAGTTAATAATACCCAGCACCCTCCCTTACCTGGGAAATCTGTCCATTCCACACCTCTGCCATTTATTCGTGAACAATTAGAGTAACTCTTATTGCCTTTGGGTGTATTACAGCTAACTCTAAGGCAGCGGTTCTCAACCTGTGGGTCGCAACCCACGCGGACTGTATTAAAGGGCTGCGGCATTAGGAAGGTTGAGAACTATTGCTCTAAGAGTAGGGGTATGGTATGTGAAACACAGAATTTCGTGGCATTGAGATTAATTTATAAGATAATCCTTGTTGCTGTGAATTGCAATTAAATTGGTGGAGATTGGGAGCCCAAGCAGAAAAGAAGATGTGCTTAAATTCAAATAAATAAATAAATAAATTCAGAGACGCTGACTTGGATGCATGCTTGGAGGGGCCGTCTGGTAGAAATCCTATATTTTTAAACTGAGACAAGGTGGATAAGTCACATCTCCAAGTTTATATAGCTGGGAAGTGGCTGAGTTGGCCTTCAAATTCATGGCCATGATTTTAAAGTATGGGCTCTGTAGTGATTAGCTGCATTCTTTGGTTTTCAAAAATTAACTTCTCTCAGATTCTTTTTTCTTATCCAGAATTTGGGAATGATCACACCTACCTCTCTCAACATTTGTGAGGAACACGTGTTGGTACCTGGGAAATAGGGAGCTGAACACTTAGCCCAGAATGGATTCTCTGCAATCAGTCACTGGGGTTTGCGGCAGTAGCTGAAGCTGTAGAAACAGCAGTTCAGTTCCAGTGGAACTGGGGAGAGATAATCACGCCTGAACTTTAGGCATTTGTGGGCAGCTGAATGCCCTTTCCAATAAACTGTATTTTAATTTCCTCAAACAAAATTCATTATTTGTGGAAGATTATTTGTACAGTTTGGTAATATGCTATTTGGGCTTACTGTTTTTATGAAAAGCTTACATATAATATTTTCCCATGCATCGTTTGTGAAAGTTTTTTTTTTTTAAGGAAGAAAAAGAAAAAACACCATGTAAGACACATTTGGATTCAATTTCTGTATCTTCAGATGACTAACCACGTTACCTCTTATGAGTCATTTTGATGCCATGAACCTTGAATTCTTTCTCTATAAGAAAGGAATAAAATATTTCCCCACCCTCAAATAAAAGCTCATTGTAAGGATTAACAGTTTAAAATGAATGGGAACCTACGTTTTAATCTTAATTGTGCTTCACTTTCTGTTCCAACTGCAAAGGTTTTCTCTGATGAATTGTCTGGTAAAGGGGCTGACAATTGATTTGGAGTCACACAGGGGTTCTACACGCTGCATGCCTCTCTTGTAACCCTGAAAAACACCCCTCTGTTCTAAGCCTTTATGCCCAAAATATTTCTTAAGGTTATTTCTGAAATCAAAATAGACAAAATATGTAAAGTACCTGGCACAGTCTGTTCAAGAAATTGATGCTATTTTAATTGCTTTTTAGTAGATCAGAGGAGAAAAAGCCACACACAATCTTTAGTGATACCAGAGTCTTAGCCATATTAGCTGCATCCAGTGAAGAGTAAAATTATACTTTTACTCATCCTTCGTTTCTCTCTAGTGCCTAAAATTGTTTTCCGGGGCTTGGAGGTATTAATATATGTGATTCTTAATTTTGAGAGAACCATAAAATATAGACTATCAGGATTTTTGCAAATTTTTGGCAATAAACCCTGTCAAAAGAAATCTGCTTATTGTAATAAAAATCAGGGTGCCCTGGGTGCCCACCAGAGGAAGGCATGTGAAGTGTCCTGACTGGCCTTGTTCTGGCCTTGTCCTTGTTCCCTTTATGGTGACAGCAGCAGCATTTGCACAGATGCCCTGCAGGCAGTTAGCTATCACTGTCATGTTGCTGAGTAGTGGCAGGGTGACATCGATCCACATGGACAACTTTATTCACGTCTCCAGCCAAAACCCTAATCACTTTGCTGATTCTTCCTCAGTCGAACGGTAGTGAATGACAGTCATTTAAAACCTCAAACTTTGAAAGTCAATGTACTAGAGCTCAGAGAGAGTCTGCAGGGGCGAGTCAGACGCTCTGGGCTCATTATGGATTAAGCTGTCAGTTACTGAGGCTTGCTTTCCGTGTGTGTGTGTGTGTGCATGCCCACATGGCCTTCTGTGAGTGCGTGCGGTGGCAGGCACACAGATGGGCTTTTAGATCCTCCTTCAAGGAAAGACTTGCTACTCAGCTGTAAGGTGATCACAACACCTTTTTGCTCTCTGCAAATTGAGAGTCTGCCTCAACTGCTGAGAACTGCATTGCCTAAGTTCACACTCTTCCCAGGACAGTGACAGCCCATGGCTGAGCCAGGGAGCTCTAGAAGGAAAGTGCAGTCCGAGAGTTGCCACTATGCTGACTGATTTTGCCAGGCTCTGCCCAATCCTGCCTCCCCTGAACCTTTCATCCTATAAAGCTCTTATCACCATCTTACACCTCACACTTCTTTTCAACATCAGGCTCCTGAGAACTCAGCACTTAGCCTACAACATAGGGGACTGAGAGTGGTCCAAGACAAAAATAGGATTTGAACTTAGATCATGCACAGCTCTGCCAATAATGAGGAGCCATCATTGGAGCTAAGTGGGATACAGGCAGTCCTTGGTACAAGTTGGCCCAAACTGGCAAAATTTTGCCTGTGGTGAGTTGAGAGAACTTCCAACTTCGTCGGAAGGATATATTCCGCTGGTAATGAAATATTAGGCATTGAGATGCATGAAAAGTGGCTATAAGGGTAAGATAGTAGATGGTTATTGCTAAGCACTGTTGATCTTCTATTATATGTAAAGGTAATGAAGAGCTGAGGTAGTGAACTAGAACTGAGAGTCAGGTGCATGACAAAAGACCTTTATAGTTAGTTGCATACAAAACCATCCATCCTTTCCTCTAGCAGGTTGTACAGAAACCATATACCAAACCGAAGCCTTATTAGCTTCAAAAGGAATTAAATGCACAAATGAAGATAAATATTTAATATTAAGATTTAGGGCCCTGTTTGAAAATACAAACAAACAAAACTCAGACTACTCTGACACTTGATCTCCATGGATGCAGTCAAAGGTTTTGACTTCCTAGATTCCTCAGGAAAAAGAAGATCCAGTCACTACCGTCTTAACACATAACTCAGGAACCCAGTAGCAAGAGTCATGCTAGCATAGCTGCTCCAAAGTTAAATATTTTCCTTTGTATTTTCACATCCTACTGTCAAGAAGGAAGAAAAAACACCTAGGGGTCCTCTCTGGGTTCTGGAGGCAGCATACTACATACCTAAGGCAGGTGATTTCGTTCATATAGTGAGTGACTTTGGATGGGGCTCACAGTGGCACAGAGCTGCTGCAGTGCAGGCTTGGTGCAAGCAGCCCTGTAGCTTGGGCGATGCAATCTGAAGATCCTCTGGTGTTGGACAGAGTATTGACAGGAAAAAAGCTTCTGTGTATAGACCAAGATTAGAGGATTAGGGGAATGGGAGAATAGGATTCAGACATGTGGATGAACCTATGGCACTCGGATACATTGTTATCCACGGAATGTTTTTGTCCACCTTCACTCTCAAATTCATATGTTGAAATATAATCTTCAATGTGATGCATTTTGAGTTGGGGTCTGCTATGATTTGACTGTGTTCTGCCAAGTTCATGAATTGGAAACAGCCTCTAATGTGGCAGCATTGAGATGTGGGACTTATAAGAGGTAATTATGTCATGAGGGCTGTGCTGTTTGCAGTTATGAATGGATTAATGTTGTTATCCAGAAGGGGGTTACTTATCAAAACAGTGGGTTAGTTATCAAGGGGATGAGTTCCTGATATGAACATGAGTTTCCCCCTCTTCTTTACTCTTTGGTGTTCTCTTGCCCTCCCCTCTGTGCTCTGTCTGAGATGATGCAGCAAGAAGACCCTGACCAGATGCCACATCTTGACATTGCACTTCCCAGTCTCTTGAACTATGAGAAACAAATTTCCTTTTTCATGTTTTAAATAAATCATTCGATCTGTGGTATCCTGTTGTAACAACCCAAAATGGACAAAGAGAAGGTCTTTGGGAGGTAATTAGGAGGGGGCCTCATGAATGAGATTGTTGCTTTTATACAAAGAAACTGGAGAGCTGCCTTTGTCTTTTCCTGCTATGTGAGGACAGAAAGTGAAGTCAGTCATCTGCAGGTTGAAGAGGACCACCGCCCAAACTTGCTCATGCTGGCACGCTGATCTCAGACCATCAACTTTGCAAGCTGGCAGACATTAAATTTGTATTGTTTGGAAGTCATCCAGTTTGTGATATTTTATTATAACATCCTGATCTTGATAAGACACACTAAGTGTGCAAGTACACATTACGTCTAGGTGTATGCATATATGTAATGACTTGCTTATGGGCGAGGGATTGTCCATGGGCAACTATCATTTCAGCACTTTTTTTGAGCAGAGACACTGAATGTCTTTGTTCCAGCAATTTGTTCAGGGAAGTGTTTACAGCAAAAGCATTAGAAGATATAGTATCCATTTGGAAAGCATGCTTACACTACTATAAAAGTTTATTTTTCTAAGATCTTGTTTCCAGTGCAAGAAAATGTGGATACTCTGGCTACTCGCTATTGCTTTGAGTAATAAGCCCTTTGTTTTTGACCTTGGATGGAGATGCATGTCTATCACTACAATTGACAAAACTACTGCAGATTTGCTTGTTAGCATGAACACATGGTAAAATATCCAACTTTTTATCGTTTTTGATGTATATTTATTTAGATATACAGTTCTGAGTAGATAGCAAGTCTCTTATATATGTTAGTTTCCAAATATATTAATATTCTCTTTTTCCTGATAGGTGCTGGGTAGCATCAAAATGAGACTGACATTCTGTTATAAAGCTGGGGAATCTAGCTTTACCTTCTTCAGGTAAGAGGGCATTTTTCTTCTCTGCTGAGAACAAAGCAAAGTTACTTGTAGCTTGGGTCAACAAATATGTCAGGTAGAAATTTTAGAGCCAGAAGGAATCTAGAGTTTTTCTTAGGTGCTGTGTTTTCCCGAAAATAAGACACTGTCTTATATCTATTTTTTCTCAGGAAGACACACTAGGGCTTATTTTCAGGGAATGTCTTCCTCTCTGCATGGAAATGCATATGGTGTGGCTATGCAGATATACTGCATATGTTACTTTTTGTATAAGATGTGAGGTTTAGGTTCAAGGTTTCGGTTTGAGGTACCTGCATAGCCACTCCTGTCACTAGGTCTTATTATCAGGGTAGGTCTTATGTTTAACAAATGCATAGAAATCCTGCTAGGGCTTATTTTGGGAGTAAGTCTTATTTTCAGGGAAACACAGTCCTACATTAGTTAGGTTACTTCAAAGGAACAGAACTGGTAGGATATGGACATATAAGAGCTCTACCTTAAGGACCCAGCTTGCATGACTGGGGAGGCTAGCAAGCCCCAAATTTGCAGGATAGTTTGTTAGTGCAGACCAGACTGGAGCCAATATTGCAGTCCAAGTGTGAGGCCATTTTCCAGAAAAATTTCTTCTTGCTCAGGGTGATCAGTCTTTGTTCTATTAAGGCCATCAAGTGGTCAAATGAGGCAATTTGCTTTACTCAAAGTCCACTGATTTAAACTAAAAAAAAAAAAAAGTCTGTCCAATATATTCAGAATAATGTTTAACCCAATATTTGGGCACTGTGGTCCACTAAATGGACACATAAAGGTAACCATCATGGGTACCATTGTATATTATATCCTCATAGCTCATGAGAGTCACTGAAGATTTAAACCAAATGATGCTGTAACTCAAATAATATTGGAATTTGGAAACATTGTATACCAGTTTATCTTCCTTGATATTTATGATGCATATTAATATAGTATTAAATGTTCTGAGAAATTCAGTAGTGAATCTATTACATTTGTCATACAGACTAGAAAAACAAACTTCTTCATTTGTAGAACGCTCTTTTGGGCAATACCCACTAACAATGGATTAAGACTAATATTCTATAAAGCAATTTTGTTAAATTCTGTCTTAATCCACTGCGTGTTGGTATAAAGGAATACCTTGCCTGGGTAATTTAAAAAGAAGAGGTTTATATGGCTCTGGTTCTGCAGGTTATACAATAAGCCTGGCTCCAGCATTGCTTCTGGTGAGGTCCACAGGCTGCTCCCACTCCTGGTAGAAGGTGAAGGGAAGGCAGCCTCTGAAGAGATCACGTGGCAAGAAAGAAGCAACAGAGAGAGGGAGGAACTTCCAGGTTCATTTTAACAACTAGGTTTAGTGGGAACTGATAGAACACGAACTCACTCACTCCAGTCCCCAGCGAGAGTATTAACATGTTCGTGAAGGATTAATGAAGCTGCCAGAAAATTTAAATGACCTGTTATCAAGAACCTCCCATTAAGCCCCACTTCCAACATTAGGGATCAAATTACAACAGGAGGTTTGGATAGTACAAATATCCAAACCATAGCAAATACTTCTATGGAATATGGCAGGCAGGATATTTTTCAAGTGTAAAACTCCAGTTATAAAGTTTATTCTCCTGATTTTTTAAAGAACGTTGAAATGGAAGTTATTGAATATTTGCTCATCAATACAATGTTTTATGAATGATCAATGTTAGTTGGCTATCTCAATAGGCCCAAGTAAAAGTAATTTTTGAAGGGGAGCTAATATCATGTAACCCAATCTTACCCCAAATATTATGTTCTCTGTATGTTTTGTATTTTTTGAGCCATTTGAAAAAATAAGCCTTTGCTTTCTACTGTGTGTATAAAGAAATGTTATCTGTAAAGTTTAAATCAATGGTCCACACACATTTTTCTAGAAAAAGCCATTTAGTAAATATTTTAGGCTTTGCAAGCCATGTCTCAGCTACTCAACTCTACCTTATACAGTGTGTAAGCAGAGCCTTATACACAATAGATAAACAAATGGATGTAGCGTTGTTCCAACAAAACTTTATTTATGAAAAGAAACAGTGGATTGGAATTGGCCAACAGGCCATCATTTGCTGACTCTGTCTAGAACAGAACTTTAGGAAAATAATGTGAGCCAGGAATAAAAAACTACACATGAAATTTCAATTTTTCTAGCCATTACATTAAGGAGTAGAAGGAAGCCTGTGAACTTTATTCTAGTAATATATTTCTCTCATGTATTATTTCAATATGTAACCGATACATACATTATTACTGTGATATTCTACATTCTTTTCTTTATACCAATCTTTGGGATACAGTGTGTATTTTGTTCTTTCAGCCTATCTCAAGTGAAACTAACCAAACTCCCAGAGCTCAATAACTCTATGTAGTTAACGGCAATTGCATTGTGCATTGTATTTTTATTTTTCACTAACTCAGGGTGCTATAAGACACATTTTTACTATATTTCTGCTAAAAGAAAATACCATGAAATAAAAATTTAAATATAATGAATAACTCATCCCTACCAAGACAAAAAGTTCCTAAGTCTAAAAGTATTGTAAATATTGCCAATAACAATTGAAATGAGTTAGTTTATAACCATGTCATGCATTTGAAAGATTCCAAATTTATAGTTGGAACAGAGTATACAAGTTTCTTTCCCACCTGAGTCCCTGATTATCAGCTTGACTCACCAGTATAAATTCTCTGGTTTGTCCTTCAGGATATATTTTTAGTTATCCATTTTAATAATTTCAAAAACCTAGTTATGTTTTAAGTTCTGATAGGAGGCAGTTTATGTAAAGAAATATTTGGGACATTCTCATTTATGTTACTTTTAAAAAACTTTTTCAAATTCTTTTTTGTTTTTTTGTAGAGACAGAGTCTCACTTTATTGCCCTTGGTAGAGTGCTGTGGCATCACACAGTTCACAGCAACCTTCCACTCCTGGGCTTAAGCGATTCTCTTAGCTCAGCCTCCCGAATAGCTGGGACTACAGGAGCCTGCCACAATGCCTAGCTATTTTTTGGTTACAGTTTGGCCAGGGCCAGGTTTGAACCTGCCACCCTCAATATATGGGGCTGGTGCCCTACTCACTGAGCCACAGGCACTGCTCCAAATTCTTTTATTTTTTTTGATACAGAGTCTCAGTTTGTCTTCCTGGGTAGAGTGCTGTGGCATAACTCACAGCAACCTCAAAGTCTTGGGCTCAAGCAATTCTCTTGCCTCAGCCTCTTGAGTAGCTGGGACTGCAGGTGCCCATTCCAATGCCTGGCTATTTTATTTTAGAGACAGGGTCTCGCTTTTGCTCAGGCTGGTTTTGACCTATGAGCTCAGGGCAATCCACCCACCTCGGCCTCCCAGAGTGCTAGAATTACAGGAGTGAGCCATTGCTCATGGCCCTCATTTTTGTCTTAATGAATGTCCTAAATCTTTAATTCAAGGATTGGACAACTACTTTGTACTTAGTTTCTACATTTAAGCTCTTGCTTCCATATAATACAGCTCTAAGGTTATAGAACAAATTTGGAACTACAAACTAACGGTGATTTATACCATAAGAACTTACACTCATTTTTAGCAGTTTAAAGTAATTTAGCAGAAGATCAAGTGCATTCTATCTATGTTGTGCAATAGTTGCATATAGACCTGAGCACTGGCTTATTTAAGAACAGGGGTTTGGAAGTTGCAGGACATAAGAGAAGATTTATGGTGGGTAAAACTGATGATACCTACTGAGAATAAAATTACAGGCCAAATAAGTTGTGGTTTAACACAAAGGAAATCAAACCTTGCCTTTATTTGGTAGAAAAACAATAAGAGAACCATTTACCCCAAAGACCAAAACTTTATTTAATAGTTGTAATAGATACATAATTTTTTTAATGCCCAAGGCCTATATTTTAACAAATTTTTAGAAGTCCTAATTGAATCAATCTTTGCAATGGTAACTATAAATCTGCCCTAGCTATTCAATTAGCTAAGAAAGAGAGCTTCATATAAAAACTCTGCAATATGTGTTTCCTTCAGAATTTGACATCAGATCATGCTTCAATTCCTCTTACAAAACACATCCATCAGCAGCGGGGCAGAGAACAGTTGTATTTATTAAGTGGGGAAGTAAATCTTTGTATTGCATATCTCCTTTTGACATCAAAATTGTATCCAAAACTATCCTAACAAAATGCTCTGGTCGAGAGTATGTCAAACAGAGCAGATTTATACCTCTCATGACAGCCATAACTTGGCCACAATGCATGTAATTAAGGTATCAATTTAACAACCTGTACAATAACAAAGTTCTATAAAAATGCAGGAAGCAGTGAGTTACAGCAGTTATGGGTTGTCCCTCCAGTGTCAAATTTACTCTTTGTCAAGCCTTCTTATTCACCATCAGGCAATGTGTCTTCAAGAGACACAGAGCGACAGCTGTCTGCTGGGCTCCCTTTCCTCTCTGGTCTCCTGTAAACCTGCTTACGCAACCATTCGAGTCTCACTACCTTGACACACAGCTCTGTGATGCTCAGTGGCTCACAGTAGAAATGACACTTTTGGTTTCTTGGGCTCTTAGAAGGTAGCATGCAGCTACTGCTGAGGATTTTATTAAACAAATAAGTCATTTGGTGCAGACACACAGCAAAGTCTAGCGAGCCTTTCTCTAGAGAGCCTCTGATTCTGAGCGGAGTTGTCCCTCATGAGAAGTTCAGGCAGCATAGTGTGCAGTGAGACTCCAGGCTGAAATTGAGTCAACTCCCCATGAACTGATAACAGCTGAGACAATGAAAATAAAATATATTAACTTTTTGTAAAAGAAGAATAGACTATGTGCGGCAAAGGTAGTTTGTTGAAAATATGTAAAAATAAGAAGATAGAAGACAATGTAAATTTCTTATCACAGATGTGGTTAGAATATTCTGGTGTTATTCTGGAGATGTTGGTCTTTTTGGTTCTTTTTGGGAATCCTCATTTCTCCATGTGTGTGCATTGGCAAACATGGTGTTTATGAACTTGAGTTTTTATGTAATCACTTTCTTCAGTGAACTTCCCACACAGCACGTGGTTATTCTGCTTGTGAGGCAGGTGGATTGCTCGAGCTCATGAATTAGAGACCAACCTGAGCAAAAGTGAGATCACTGTCTCTGAAAAAAAAAAAAAAAAGAAATAGGCATTGTGGTGGGGGCCTGTAGTTCCAGCTACTTAGGAGACTGAGGCAAGAGGATCACTTCAGCCCAAGAGTTTGAGGTTGCTGTACGCTATGATGCCACAGCATTCCACAGAGGCAAGAAAGTGAGATTTTCTATCAAAAAGAAAAAAGAAAATACTCTTCTATCTTTGACTTTTCGTCTGAAAGGAATCATTTAGGGGGCAAGCTGATGTAAAAGAATCAGCAGATCAGTTCTTATAAAAGTTCTTAGAGTTGCTTTGAGAATTCATTGCTAAAGAAACTCTCGAGGTTTTCAGAAATATATTCCTAGTGAGAATCCTCCACCCCAATTTTATCCTAAAACCAATACAGTATCAAACAAAACATAGAATTCAAGTCCCAATTGGGCCACTTGGACAAAGCACTTGACCTGAGTTTTCAGTTTCAACATTTGCAAAAAGTGATGGTAATAGTAAAATCTACCCCATGTTATTATTTTGAGGATTCAAGAATATTAGTACATGTAGAACACTGAGCAATGTTTCTCAATGTTCTATATTGAATGAACAATTAATATTAGTGTGCACCATTAGTTAAAAATGATAGTACCCACTGTTATCATAATAATGATAGGGGTAGTGGAAAAATTAATAAGGCCTTCATCTGTTGGCTCCCTTCTGTGAGCTGGCATAGGTTATCTAAAACGATGTTAAGTTTTAGGTATTTAAGAATCTGGGACATTCTTAAATGAATCGAGTTCTTGATAAAATTATGGGTCTTGATGAAGAGTTCTATATATCAAGTTGATTGGGTGATTTCTCTTTCAGTTGGAATTACTCATTCTCATTGGCTGACTGAGGTCTTCACAACAACATAATCCTCTTCTGACCTTAGAGTAAGCCTGCATTTCATATGAAGTCACCTCTGGTTTATGCTGTAAAAATAACCCAAATAGAATGGGAATTTAAAATTCCTGGTCCCCCAACCAACATTAATCTATCAAACTTTTTATATTGCAGCCTTAAAAAAGAAAAAACAAAACAAACTATGATCATTTTGAATGTATTCAGATGGTCTCTCTAAGATGACATCCAAAGTAGAAGCAAACCAAACTCAGAAAGTCAAAATAAAGAGGAGTTATATATAAAAATGATGCTAGACCTAGGGCTAAAGGCGCTTCCCTCTGAGACAGGATGGATCACATGCCAGGGCTGAGAGTTTCCTGTTGTTTCAAGGTATTCTGCAGTTGCTAAGATTGAATACCATGTGCCCCTCTACCTGTGATCATGAATAAAACCCTGTGACACCTTCGTTAAGACTGTTACCCTTGGAGCTGAACCAAATTCCATTTGGGAGGCTGCGTTTCCCATTTATTTTTCAAAGGCTTCATATAATTCTGTCTTGCTTTAAGTTACTCTGCCATTAATCATTTACCTCATTTCCTCTCATACTTTAGAAACTATAATAATAAAAACTCATCACATAATGGCTAATCTACTGTGCCAAACTAAAACAAAACAAAGGAGCCATTAACAGTGGAGAGAAATAAAAAAATTTTTCAGCAGCTCCCTGGTGTCATGCACGAAAAAGAATATTATCCTATTTTACAAGAGAAATTGCCTAGAAAAGTAAGGGATCAAGGACTGAAATTGGCATCTTTGGTAATCAATCAATACCATAATTAATTATTGAATATATATCAACAAAATTCTTAATGTGCCTTTTATAATTGATGGCTGTTATTGATGGTTTAGAGATTTTTTTCCACTTCTATCTAGGAATCCTACCTAGTTGTAGGATTTCCCTTTTCATGTTATTTGTTTTGAAACTGCTAATGATAAAGCATAAGAAGTGACCTAAAGTGTCATTTGTAGCCAGGTAGAGCTCAAAAATAAGTAGCCATTGACATCAAACTTGTAACAAGAGCTGAATCAATGGCCATATGAAAATAATCTTTCTTTGCATTTCAGGTTGGGGTACTAATGTTGGTGCTGCTATGACAAAATAGCACAGACTAGGTGATTTATAAATAATGGAAATTTATTTATCATAGTTCTTGAGGTGGGAAGTCCAAGATCAAGATGCCATCAGGATTGGCGTTTGGTGAGGGCTTCTCTTTGGTTCCAAGACAGAGACTTGTTGCTGCATCCTCTGAAGGATATGAAGAACTTCATATCCTTACATGGGAAAGGGCAAGAAAGTGCTCCCTTCAATCTCAAGTTCTTTTATAAGAGCCTCTATGATGTAATCACTGCTCAGAGGCCACACTTCTTAATATTGCTGCATTGAGGATTTCAAAACCAGTTTTGAAGGGGCCGCCATTATTCAAACCACAATGACTATTGAGCTCAGAGATGAATTTCAGAGGACATGGGAGACCAAGCTTTACTCATATGCTCTTCAGGCTTGCTTGTTTTATTTGAACCTGCAGATTTTCAAATGTTTGCACTTATTTAATCTTAATAATCATGCACTGAGATGTAAGCATCTTTTAGCCAAATAGACCATGCAAATATATCATGTTATGCAACTGCCTTCATTAAAGAGTTTCCCTAGAACAACAAAGCATCATTCAATTTTTGAAATATGACAAATTAAGCTGGAGTGAGGTCTGGCTTTCCCCTTTGCTCTTTCTCTCTCTCTTTCACACACACACGCACACACACACACACACACACACACACACACTAAAATGCATAGTTGGATTGCGCATCACATTGGTACCCACAGCATTGCAGATAAATACCCCTCTAGTTTTTGCAGGTTGCTTTTATTGAATGCTCATAGCCACACTTTCATTGCATAATTTTAAGGGGGGGCAGGTAAATGCAGGAAATAAACATCTGCTTTGGTGTCATACTTTCTTCCTTTCTTTCCATAAATGCTGTGTAAACTTGGGGACAGAGTCCTTATTTATTCCCCTTATGTATTCGTAATCTCGGAATCTTTCATCCACATTTGTAAAGTAGACATGCCTTCAAGTACTTCAAGACATCTGCATCTCCTCAAATTATCTTTTCTTATATCAATTTTGCTTAATTAACAAAAAAGCATACTTACCAGCCTCAGTTGAAAGTGCCTTTTGATGGCAGGAGAGGCAGTTGATCCAAAAGGAAAGAACGCTCATTTCTGGTCTCAGTGCGTTCGGGCTCCTGAACCATAACAGCAATTTTTGAAGCTAAGAAGCAACAACAATTAAAAACTTCAGGACAATAAAACAAATAAAACAAATCTTGATATTCCTCTGTGGTCATCGTGAATCCCTCCAGAGAGCTGTGCTGAGTAAATCCAATTAGACTGTGTGAGAGCGCTCAGGGAGTGAAGGAGGATAGGAAAGGGATGACCTAGTGTGGTTATGAACTCTCTGGCTAAAGGAGGAGGCTTTTCTCTTTCTCCAGTTTGGTATTCTTAATTGCCCTTCATTGGTGAAAAATAGGAACACAGTCAACCCATCCAGTGTCTTGGTCTAAAAATATGCTTTGAAAATTACATAGCCAAACAGATAATGAACATACTGCCTAGCTTCTCTCCTTTAATATTAGACATCATGCACTTCTGGAGTCAGAGAAACCCTGTATGCTCATGGATTTTTCCTTTAATCAGACCTAAATAGTTTTATAAAATCTGTCATTGTAAACCAATATAAAGGAGCGAGAGAATAAATCGACCTGCTGTCACATGAGGGACCTGAAATATTAGATCATTCCTGGAAGCCAGGGAGCACTGAGAACGCCATCCCGCTCACAGCTAAGCTCTGACGGAGGAAAGAGTGACAGCTATTTATTAGAACAGAAAACAGGGTATGTACTTTAAAGATCAGCAACATGATGTAAATATTGACTCGCCTCAATTTTTAGGCTGATGAAATGGTGTCTGTAATGTTAAGCCCTCCTTCTGCAAATGGGTCCTGTCAACATGGCATGATAGGAGGGGCGGATATTGACAAGAAAAGAGAAAAGATTTGCCAACGGCGTATTCATATATTTTCTCATTTAAAATACATGGGGATACTTTACAAGTCCCAGTGGAGAAGTTGAGGGCCATGTTCTCAATTCCCATAGAAGCTGGATAGGCACAATCTAACAGTTAAGGAAGGACCTTAGTAACCCCTGTAACCACACAAACCTTTTTCTTCCCAGAGAAAGTTAGCTCTATGCTAATGCTTTAGCACTACAATTTGCCTTTAAATCCCTCAAATGAAAAAGTTTGTCTTGATTTTTCTCTTTGGCACCTGCTGGAAATGTTCAAATTTGAGGTTGGAAGAAAACATTGGCAACGTAGAAGTTGACACCTGTGCTTTCCTTTTGCTAGTCTGTCTCCTTGAATGACTATGATAAAACCCTTATTCCCCCATGGTATGGGGATATTTTCAGCAGGGTGAGCAGAGGAAACACATTTGTTTTCTTGACTAATTTTACCGACTCATAAGGGCATCAGGAGTCAACTTACCTCAGAGTCTCTGCC
The DNA here is from genome assembly GCA_963575145.1 of Galago senegalensis. Taxonomy (NCBI): domain Eukaryota; kingdom Metazoa; phylum Chordata; class Mammalia; order Primates; family Galagidae; genus Galago; species Galago senegalensis. The sequence goes on along the minus strand of CAUYTI010037172.1, from coordinate 5,347 downwards.
TTCTTATCTTTAAAAGTGCAAAGCATTTTCCTGACACCTGCCTTAAATGTTCGTTCTGAGATTTGATTTAGAAGCACACAGAGTTTAGTAGACTATAAAAAAGGAGAAGCTGCTGCAAAGCTTAAAATTTCAGACGCTGAGATGCTTCTGCCACACTGTTCTGATGAACACCGCAAGGGCTTTAGGGCACCTCCAAAGTAGTAGTGACCCACGTCAATTTCAAGATACAATACTGTCAATGAACTATGTGCACTCCCTTTTGCCAAAAGGTACATAAAGATGAGATTCAGGTTGGACCCTAGAACACACTGTGTTCCTACACACCTGCAGATTTCATATGTGACTCATAAGCAAATTCTGGGTCTAAAAGTAACAACTCGTCACCTTTTTTAGCACATAGCAGACAGTAATGTTCATTCACCTTCATCATGGAAAAGGGTCAGTATTTTGGGGTTAAGACACATAGTTACAAACTTGCTTGATGTGATCAAAGATATCATATTATTGCTGAGTGATGGCTCACCACCTGGTTAGTAGCTGGAGGCAGAGTCACCAAGGCTGTCCTTCTAGATGCCTCCTTCTAGCTTCTGTTCTGTACAGTAAACCGTTTGGGCTTCAGCCCAGACTCGGGGCCTGATTCTGGCAAATTAGCATGATGCAAGTTTGAGCAGCTTGTGGACACACAGGTGAGGGGGCTGGGAAAAGGGAGATTTAAAGGGCTCAGCTGAGAGATGAGAGGAAATCTGCATGATGTTAAGGTAATAGACATACCTGTGGCTAAATTCTGGCTCTGGAACATCTACAAGACCTTGAGTAGATTTTCTAACTTCTTTGAGCCTCAGTTTAAACTCTGGTTTTCCTATCCCTGTCTACATTATCCTTCTATCTCTATCTATATATTACCGTATCTCTATGTCTGCTTCTCTGCAACGTGTAGCATTTGTTAATTTTGATGATTTTACAACCACACCACGCAGACTGACCTCAAACTACTCATGTGGAGTTAGTGAATCGGACTTAGAACAAGGTGCGCACATTTGGCTCTGGGTTGCTGTGTGGACAGTTTTCAGCACACTGCTGAGTATAAACCTCTCCACCCAATGCTTGCACATGGTCAAATATCGAAGAAGACTCAGTTTAGTTAGATTATGATGAAGAAGAGGAAGAAGATAATTCAGATACAATAATCCTCAGGAATGGAAGGTGTTTAATTCTAGAATCCATGAGGGTGAAGGCATTGTTTATTCTTAAAACAGTCACGTACCAATAATGGGATCAAAAACATGTTCTGTTGTGCCACAGAAACAAATGCACAAATGAAACCATTGGTGGGGAAGTCCCTGACCCCTCCCATTGGTATGTGGAAGGGAATGAGAAAGTTGCATATCCACCCTAGGGCAGGACCAGGCTTACAGTGCTGCAAAGCTTGAATCATTATGAGAAGTCAGGCAATGCCAAACTCATTTGTTAGAGGTAAGTCTTATTCCTAGTTTTCTTAAGAATAAAAATGATAATTGAACTTAACAACTTTCAGAAAAAGTACTAGCCTCTAGACTACATTCTGCTAGTGCAAAGATAACCCTTCTCCCACATTTTTTTGACCAATATTGGGGCATATGGAAATCTAAATAAGAAGATGCTGATGTTAAGGATGAGTGAGGATGTATTCCTTGTCACAATGGGGTAGCAGATTGCTCAAATTACCTTTGGAAGTTCAAGGCACTCCTTAAAGGAGAGCTGATTTTAATCTTGAACAATGTGTAAAAATTTGACAAAATCTTTGAAGCAGAGAGAATCTTGTCATGGGAGTGGGAAAGAGTGTGGTGTGTGCAGAACCCACTAATATCCCAGGGCAAACAGGGTGTAGAGTGTGAGGACCGTCATGCATGAGCATGGGGTGGGTAGGGGGTGTGTTAGTGAGGCTTCTTAGAGAAACAGAACCAATAAGATACAGATAGATACATAAAAGGGTTATGGGAATTGGACTCTTTGATTACAGAGGTTGAGAAATCCCATGATCTGCCATTGTAAGCTAGAGACCCAAAAAAGCTTTAACTGAATTTGATTTGGGGTTGCTGATAAGAAGTCCCAAATCTGAAGGTCCAAGAACCTAGCACTCTAATGTCTAAAATGGAAAAATATGACTGCCCCAGCTGCAGAAGAGACAAAGCAAATTTTTTCTTCCTCCCTTTTTTGTTCTATTTGGGTTTTCAAAGAGTGGATAATGGTGGCCAAGAGTAGTGAGACCAGGTCTACTGTATTGAGTCAACTGATTCAAATGCCAATATCTTCCAGAAACACCATCACAGGTGCACCCAGAGGTAATGTTTTACCAGTTATCTTGGCATCCCTTAACCCAATCATGTTGACATGTAAAATTAACCATCATTGCAGCAAATTTCCAAGGGGGTGTATGCATCTAACACAGAAGTATGTGTTAAACTTACGTGGAACGGTAAGGGCCCATGGGGGAGAAGCAATGGTGAATCCTGTTCCATACTTATGCCATTTGCCAGTGTTCTCTATGCAACTCTTCATGTACCTCATTCTCAGAATACTCACCATCTGCACAGAGAGACTGCCTTGGTCAGTCTATTTGTGTTTATTTTTTTTCATAGCACTTACAATAAAAACAGTTTTCTGTTTTACAGATATGTTTTTCAATTTCAGGTATCAAAGATACATCATATTTGTTTTTCTTATTATAAAATTTAATACTGCCCTTAAACATCTATCCTGCTTGGATGAAGAGAAAGAAATTCAACTCTAGTCATATTTGAAGTTTTCTTCCTTAAAAGCTCTGGAAAATTCCTGGGGTGATACATTGCACAGGTAATAAATTCCTCACAGGATGTGACAGCCGTTTCCCAGCCTCATTTGTCCTTGTTGTGTCTTCTGCACCATCCTAAGGATATGGACAAATTTGGTCAAATTAGGGTGCCACACAACCCTTCCCCTCTCAGGTTCAACCTTGACTAGGGGCCCTTTTTGGAAGTGTGACCATTAGTCAGAGACTTGGTTTCCTTCCAAAGCTGAGGATCCACCTTCCACTTCTGCTGGGCAATCTCCTTGCCATAAGACAGAAGGAAAAACTCAGGGAAAGACAGACAATTACTTTTTCAAAAACAATACATTTTAGTTATGATTTTTAATCTTTGTTATCAGGAGGTATCTGTCCTCATTCATTAGGCTGTGAATTTAGGAAAGCAAGTTCACAAGTTCTCCTTCTCTCTTGTTCTCAAACTACTGGCATAGTGCCCGAGGTACCACAGGGTTTTTATAAATGTGTTGAAAATTTTAATTTATTCTAAGCACTAAAGCACGTTTCACTAGCCTAATTTTCAAAAGAAGAAACCAAAATATAATTATTTGGTACTTAACAAGTACTTTACAACTAGAGTTGAAATAATCACAAATACACGTATTCTGTTCAGCCCCACTCACAACATCACAGGTGCGATGACAGAAAGCACCTGCGTGACAGAATCTGAAGTGTCAGAAATTCCAGAGTCCCTTTCCTTTTCCTTGATACAGGCTCCTTACATCATGCATATAATGAAGTTTTAGGTTATCTGTCTCCTAAGTAGATTGATTTTTTTCTTCATCTACTCAAAGTAAAATAGTAGTATACTGGTTAAATGAAAGGCAGAGGGTCACCAGAATAAAGTTTTAAAACCCTCCTCTTTGTATTGAATTTTCCATATAAGTGTGAACAATTAAAGATACTGATTTTTTCCTTCCCACAAAATCAAGGCCTTAAAATCTCTTTAATTGAAAGTGATTTGGGTGCATGGATAATAAAAAAGGGTAGATTTCCCAGTGCCAAAGCAGAAAAGCCCATGGGGAGCATGACACCAATAAAACTGACCAGGGTGTGCCCTTGGAGATAAGACTCTCAAGTTAGGAAATTTTTATAGTTATTCATACTTTGACATTGATCAACTCTGAAAATCTCCTTTCCCTACTTTAAATGATCCAGAGAAGGCTGTTATCGTACGGGGTTGCTTGTAGGGTCCTGACGGTCAGCATTGCCCATTGCCAAGAGCATTCACAGGTCTTTCTGTAATCATGACACCTAATTAATGACATTTGATCATTCAGCAATCACATGCACTCTGTTATATTAGCATGTAGCTGCTATTTTCTATAGGCAAAAGTGTGTCATACAATAAAGGGCATACATTTTGGATTTGGAAAACTCAGTATTTCTGGAAAAAGAACTTGAGCATATCACTCAGACTCAGCAGCACATGCTTTGGCGTGTAAATGATAAGATTAAAAAATTTAAATGCGGTGATTTGGGCTTCACTCTGGACAGATTTCAGAGGATTCATCAAGAAAACAGGTCTTTGAGATTTCTTCAAGATTGTGGAGTTTCGTGTCACACAGGAGCTTTGTAACTGTCTATCCCTTTGTCTCAACTGGCTTATTTCCACTATGACAAATGTAGCTTGAATCAGCTATAGAATAGATTGGCTTTCTGCATTCTATTTTGTCTAGAGCAAAATTCTATAGAATTTTTAATGTTATTAAACTGACATATAAAACACTGTGTAAAGAGTAAACAAATTTAATTCTGTTATTCCCGATTGTGCTAAGAGGTAGGCTCCACTATTAGCAATACATAATATATTTTAAGCACAAAGACTTATAGGTGGAAGGGTGTTTGGTTTCTTTTGGCCTGACTGCCCATATTTTCTGGTTTATGCTATTTTTTTAGTACGTAGCTATGTGGCTCAGTACTAATTGTTATGCTTTGATCACTTGATTTATGTGTGTTTCAACACTTATTTTTAAAGACTGTTTAACACCATCCAAAATCTGGCTAATCAGCCTGTTAAGAGTGCTGCCTTTGCTTATGTAACTGTGATCTGAAATCCTCACTTAAAAAAAAAAATAAACCTTGAAATCAATAGTTCATTGTAAGAGTAATTCTCAATATTTAGTGTGATCTAACCTTCAGCATATTTATCCAATTGTTAATTTGGGGTTTATGTTTAGTTTATCTGATGTTGTTCATAGCTTGTATCTATATACTTAACAGTTAAAATACAACACTCTGATAGTCCCAAGAGTCTCAGATTGCATTTGTTTTGGAAAAGTGAAACTCACTATTTGGACACATCAATATTGACCTTGGATTCTCTGGAGTATTTTTGCCAGGATTTTAGGCATTCAAAAGTTATTTACTGAAAACAGGGTCTAGTTTTTTTTTTTTTTTTTTTTTTTTTGAGACAGAACCTCAAGCTGTCCCCCTGGGTAGAGTGCCGTGGCATTACAGCTCACAGCAACCTCCAACTCCTGGGCTCAAGCGAGTCTCTTGCCTCCGCCTCCCAAGTAGCTGGGA
>CAUYTI010037171.1:0-13943 GCA_963575145.1 Galago senegalensis | reverse complement strand
AAGCGAGTCTCTTGCCTCCGCCTCTCAAGTAGCTGGGACCACAGGTGCCCGCCACAAGGCCCGGCTATTTTTTTGGTTGCAGCCGTCATTGTTGTTTGGCGGGTCCGGGCTGGGGATTCGAACCCGCCACCTTAGGTGTACATGGCTGGCGCCTTAGCCGGTTGAGCTATAGGCGCCGAGCCAGAGTCTAGTTTCTTATCTCCACAGTTATCTTTTCTTGTAATGTCTTTGGTTTTGGTATCAGGGTAATAGTGGCCTAGTGAAATGAATCGGGAAGTATTCTCTCCTCTTTTTGAATTTTGTAGGATTAGTTAGTATTAATGCATTCTTAACTATTCGATAAAACTCACCAGAAAATCCACCTGGGTTTGTAGTTTTCTGTGGGGATGTTTTCAACTGCAAATCCAGTATCGTTAACAGATCTCTAATCTAAAAGTTGGCAAACTTTTCTATAAAGGATCAGCTAGTAAATATTTTATGCTTTGCAGGCTATATGATCTCAGTTCCAGCTAATCATTTTTGTGGTTATGGTACAAAAATAGTCAGGGACAATATGTAGAAAAATGTGTGTGGCTATGGTCCAATAAAAGCATAAAAACAGGTAACAAGGTGGATTTAGCCCACAGGGAGTTTGTCAACCCATGATCCAAGTTGTCATGTCTACAAAGTTGTTTGTAGAATTCCCTTATTATCCTTTTAAGGTCTGTCGGCTCTGAGGTGGTGTCCTCTTTTTAATTCCTGATATTAATAATTTGTGTCTTTTCTTTTTTTCTTAATCAGTATAGCTAAACTTCTGTAGACTTTATTTATCTTTACAAAGAACTTTTGGCCTCTTACCTTCAATTTCTTGTCTGTTTTCTATTTTATTGGTTTCTCTTCTTTATTAATTCCTTCCTTCTACTTAATTTGCCTTTAATTTGTTCTTTCTTTTCTAGCTTCCAAAAGTATAAACTTAGATTACTGATTTTAGACTTTTCTTAATTCTTACACAGCCACTAAAGGTGTGCGTTCACCTCTAGGTACTACATTAGCCACATCCCACAAATTTTAGTTTGCTAAATTTTCATTTTCATTCAGATTATTTTTTCCTTTGTGGTTTATTTTTTGATCCATGGATTCATTAGAAGCAAGTTATTGGCGAAGAAATTGTGGTGAAGGTTATGTTAACCAGTTTGATGAAAATGTTTCAAATGGTACATAAAACCAGCACATTGTACCCCATGATTGCATTAATGTACACAGCTGTGATTTAATAATAAAAAAAAAGAAAACTAAGTTATTGGGAACTTAAAAAAAATCATGTTGTTATTGATTTCCAATTTAGTCCATTGCTGTTAGAGACTAATTTTATATAGCATGTAAAATTTCAATCTTTTGAAGTCTATTGAGATGACTTTGAAGGCCCAGAACCTGGTTTTTCTTTATAATCTCATAGTATTAGAAGCCCATGGGCTCGATGCCTCCAGGTCACCTCCTAGCTGAAGCATTGGTTCTAAGATCATATTGTTAGCAGTTCTAAACCTTTCAGATAACTACTTGATAGAAGCTAGTGACCCATGTAAAACTGTTGATTTTGTAGCTTAAAATGGTCTGAATTTTGGCAGTTATGATTCAATTGAATAACGTATTTCTTCCTGGTAGTCTGTAGGTACTTTGTTTGTTACATGGCTTGGGTTTGGGTAGGACTCCAAAGAGGCTTTCAGATCAGTCTTTCAAAGAATGAAATGGAAGAAGTATATATCAGAAAAAGTTGGCAGGAAGTTTCTTGCCAGTGATTGAAAAGAAAAATTAAGTCTAGAGAAAGTATGTATTGGCTACTATCAATTCAAGCAGGACTTCAATTGCTATAACCATGGGAACTGTGGATTATATGCCCTTGAGGATGCAGACATGGGAGACCTTGGGACATACTGTCCAATTCTACACCCATCCTGAGGTTGAGCAAAGGAGGAACTCCAATGCAGTGCTAAGCCTGTGAGTTAAGAGTATTCAGTATTTGAAGTCCCTTGGAGCTGGGACATCCCACAGGATCGGGTTTTGTATTTCCATGGACTTTTCACTCCTTTGACATTTGGGAAAGTAGGGAATTCTACTCAATTCTATTCCTTCCTATGTGCCATAGAATTTTATAAATGCCCATTAAAAAGAAATACTCAAGATGCTCTCTTTGAAGTGGTGTCTCTTTTTTCAGTAGAGGAAAGCTGGTGACTGTGGTGTTGACGTAAGATTCTCACATGCTCACCAGATTCCATTTCCTGCCCTGCTAGAAGTCGCTATGTAAATACATTCTCTTCTTCCTGTTCTGTGAGTTGCCTTCAAGGGTAGAATCGGGCCTGTTTTCGTAAAAGAACTGAACATGCCAGTGGATCTTCCCAGGGCCTATCAGCTCATCAGGCAAAAAGTCAACTATGAATGGAATCTAGGAGTCAATCCAAGTGGTTTATCAACTTGCTGCTATCCTTGGGGCTCTTTCAATCTGCCATTTATCCTGAATTACCAATTACAATGAGGAAAACCCTGCTAGGATTGACTCTGATGAATTCTTTCTGCCTACGGGATAAAGTTTAATACAGTGATCATGTTGGCTTGAGTCACTGTGATCTAACAGATGGCTTGTATAGCCATACCAGAGGGGCTGGGCCCAAGCAGGGAGCTGCTGGTGGCAGTATTTGTAGTACATCTGGGCTCCATTCAGCTACATGGGTCTTGCCCTACCCAGATCTCTCTTAGTGCTAGTCATCTAAAGTAAGGAGGTATCTACTTTTTCTGATACTGGGAACAGAACAGCACCTGGACTTATTTCCCACTATTTCCTTTATTAGTAATGACTTGAACTGAAAGGTACCAGTACTCAGTGAGCTGTTGTTTTATATGCATTGTTACGATCACAACATTGTCCAGCATGTCCTGTTCTCTTCATTATTTGCATGAGAAATTGAATATTGGAGAAGCTAAATGATAGTTTTTGAGATTACATACTCAGTAAATGGTAGAATGTGGATGTGAACCCAGATCTGTTTGTATTAGTGGCCTTTAGTGCTCTGTACTATTTTTTTTTTTTTTTGAGACAGAATTTCAAGCTGTCACCCTGGGTAGAGTGCTGTGGCATCACAGCTCACAGCAACTTCAAACTCTCGGGCTCAAGTGATTCTCTTGCCTCAGTCTCCCAAGTAGCTGGGACTATAGGTGCCTGCTACAAAGCCTGGCTTTTTTTTTTGGTTGAAGTTGTCATTGCTGCTTAGCAGGCCCAGGCCGGGTTTGAACCTGCCACCCTAGGTGTATGTGGCCAGTGCCCTGCCAACTGAGTTACGGGGCTGCCAGCTGTTCTGTACTATTTCATAAACATGAAAAGAGGCAGCTCAGAAGAGCTGATCATGTCTTTGGAATCCCTTGCATTCCCCGCCCCCTCAATTTTCCAGTTATCTAAAAATCAAGAGATATGGCTTGCATCCATGCTCAGTGGTTAGGGCACTGGCCACATACACTGGGGCTGGTGGGTTCGAACTCGACCTGGGCCTGCTAAACAACAATGACAACTGTGACAAAAATATAGCCAGGTGTTTGTGGCGGGCGGCTGTAGTTACAGCTACTTAGAAGGCTGAGGCAAGAGAATCGTTTAAGCCCAAGAGTTGGAGGTTGCTGTGAGCTATGTTGCTATAGCACTCTACCGAGGGTGATATAATGAGACTCTCTCGAAAAAACAAACAAACAACAAAAAAAACCAGCTTAAAGAAAAATAAAATAAATAAAAATCAAGAGAGCCCATTATAAATTGACAAGTTGTGTGGCAATTTTTATAGCCATAAAGGGGCTGGTGGAAATCAGACCACTACCTACTTCTTGACTTTCGTGTGGCCCACATAGGGTTGCTATTCCTTTACTTTTCCCTAGATTTTTTTTTTTTTTGGTATATACTAAATGTTGGAGATTTAATTTATCCCTAATAGCTGATTATAGGGAAAGATAAGGCAATAATGGTGAATGGAGGAACTAACTAGAACAGCCATTTCTTATCTTGGTGAAGGGTGTGGGGGACAGCAGGAGGAGAGGAAGTGGGTCTTGCCTACACCCTTCATACAGGGGAACCCTGTGCTATGGAAATCACCCAAATAAAACTCCATTCATTAAAGAGGAAAGATTTTGTGTCAATGTTGGACCATCTGGTATCTAAGAATATCTAGGCCTTGACCTTTTTTTGTCCCTGACTAAACCAAATTCAGATGCTTTTCTGGATTTGAACATATGTGTCTCCATGAGTCTAAGAACCCAACTATGCTTAATTTCTATGAGCTTCTGAGTTAGCTCCCTTCTTGGCTTTCTCATGCCCAGGCCTCTTTTATGCTTTGTAGATTGCTAGAGTGAAACCGTTGGACAATGGACTTATTCTTTCTACTTTTTCTACAGCTCCATTTTGTAGGATTTGCTCCTGCTTTCTTCATTGCAACATGTTCTTTTTGCCTTCCTTTTAACACTGAGTATATTCATTTCTTTTCTGGAGTTACTCCTTCATTCTTCCTGAGAAACTCTAGTCTCTAGATGCATTCAGAAAAACCATATGACCATTTGCAGGATCTTTTGGAAGAAATACTTGGCATGGGGTAGAATTATAGCCTACACCACAGGTCTACAAACTATGTAAGGCCCACAGGCTGACTCCCATCCTTTGTGGGTATTTATAAATGATGTTTTATTGGAATACAACCATGTCCATTCACTTACCTTTGTCTATGGCAGCTGCAATGGCAGAATTGAGTATTTGAGACAGATCATATGGTCTGTGGAGCCAAAAATATTTGCTATCTGGTCTAATACAGAAAAAGTTTGCCAACCTCCAGTCTAACAGCAGTAGTTTTCAACTCTAGCTGCAAATTAGACTCTCTTTTTAAAAACTACTACTGCTTGGGCCCCACCCCAAGAGATTTTGATATAATGGGCCTTGGGTGGGGCTGGGCATGGCCCTTTAAAAAAAAACAAACAACTCTCCAAGTGATTCTCTGGGTTAAGATCCACTGGTCTTGATTAACTGAGAATGGCCCTTGTATCAGCAGAAAAATGACTTTGTTATCCTGGCTCTTAGGAGCTACCCAAAGTCTACACCAAAAGTCTCTTTAGCTGACTAGGAAAGAGTCAGCCTTATCTAGTGAAAAAGTCGCAACCCACCTGAATTCTTGGATTAGGTGGTTGTTAACCTTATCAGCCAGCAGTATTGCCAACATTCTTTCTGAGGCTTCAAGCCTATCCCACAAAGACTGTCTTCCATTGGTACTCAGTTGAAAGGTTTCTCCTCTGCTGGCTTGGTTAGGAAAAGGGCTAGAGGCCATCCATTCAGTCTTTCGTTTTCCTTCACATAAGTATATTGGAACAGACAGGAGAAAAATGTATAAAAGGGTAGCATTTTATTTTATTTTTTTTAAAGTAGCATTTTAAACAAGTATTACTTGGCAAGCCTCAGTGTTTGAAAGTTGTAGCAGAAGATAACATATTTTCTGAGAAATAAACCCCTGATCTGTCCTGGAGAGAGAATTCTTGCTTAGGATTCGGTGGTATCTTGTGTTACTTTTGTAGATCACCCCCAAGTGGCCTTATTTGATTTTTTTTTAGGGGGGACCTTTGTTCATAGTGCCCTCCTGGCTGTGGTTGTTTATATGTATGCCTCTCCTGTCACTCTGGAATCTGTCGAGGCTGCTGGCCTTTCTCCCAGAGTCCTCTTAGACTTCCTTGAGAAATTCCCAGCAGAGCTAATCCCTGGAGGCAGATACCTTATCCTAAGGAGCAATCTGCCTCAGAGCTTGTCTTTGGAGTAGGATTCCTGGCCTCTTAAAGCATGTCATCTCCCTGGGGTGATGTTAGATTCTCACAGCTCAGAGGAAAGCTATATATGAGCTAGACAGGGACAGACACACAGACACATTACCCCTTTTCAGTAACCCATAAAATTGAAATCCTCAGTAAGTATTGGGGTTTCAGCATTGAGTGCTAAAAATACAAGCCAAGTTTACTTAATGGGTGATGGCCCTTGGGAAGCTGGAAGACTCTTCCTTGTTATGTGGGGAAAGCTAGTCTGATTAAAAGGATCTTGGGTAGCTGTCCCACAGGAGCCCAGATTTTAGACATGAATCTCTCTGTAAATGATGGCATAATGTCAATCAGGTCACTGCACACTCTTTTAATCTATAAAGTGGGCAAAAAAATATAAGCGTCATCTGACCTCCACAAAGATTTTACAAGAATAGATGAAATAAATGTGAAAGGCACCCTGTAATAGCAAGGTATAATAATTTACATTACTGTGGCTCAGCTAAGCTGTAACCTTTTTATTATATCATCTGAAGAAGTATTATATGCTAAGCAGACTTTAAACTATTTAACAGCTCTGCCCACTCAATTCTTCAAGGAGAAGAACGCTTCAGAGCTGAAAGTGTGGTCTTTATCATAAACCTCGAGATTAGAGACATGTCTTATTAAAGGAAGATATTTCTTTTTCTAAATGCTATGGAATAGATGCTGTTAAAAATGGGGTCTGATGTCCTGAACTATTCCTTGGACTCTGTAAATGTTTCTATTAGACTTACTGGAAGATAGAAGGAACTAACAATTTTATTTATAAATTGAATTATGTTATTAAAAGCAATGCCAGTGCTCACAGCTGTCCTTAGCATTTGAAGATAAAATGTATTCACAGTCTTAGGTACTTGAGTGGCCTTTTCTCTCATCCCAGTGTTGTAATTTTTTTTCCCTTTTTTTTTCCGGAGACAGGATCTTGCTCTGTCACACAGGCTACGAATACAGTGGGGTCATCATAGCTCACTGTAACCTCAAACGACTGGGCTTAAGTGATCCTCCCAACTTAGCCTCCCAAGTAGGTGGGCCTGTAGACATGCTATCATGCCCAGCTAATTTTTCTAATTTTTGTGGAGGTGAGGTCTTGCTATATTGCCCAGGCGGGTCTGAAACTCCTGGCCTCAAGCCATCTTTGCATCTCAGGTTGGAGCCACCTATTCTTGGTCTCAGCCTGGAATTAATTTATAGAGATCATAGCAAAGGTGACATGAATAGGACCAATACAAGTAACACTTACTCTGTCATTTGGATGGTTTCAGCTGTAACAGAGAAGACTAAATCCTATAGACTTAGACAATAAGGAAATTCATTGTCACCTAACAGAGGGCTCCAGAGGTGGGATAGGATCCCTCATAGGCAGATTTGGTGGCTCAGTGGTATCACTGGTTCACCACCTTTCCCCTCTAGGAGTTGATACACACTTATATCGACTTGTATCGAGTGAGGAAGGAGAAATGGGAAAAAGATTGCTGTGTACATAGATGTCCAACAGCATCCACTAAACCTCCTGTGTGTATTTCAAGTCCATTCACTAATTTTTCCTGTGAAATTGCACAGACAGAAAATGTTTTGCTGGTGGTGGTTTCAGGTCATTGTTACTGATGTTTAACTTTGCAGTTAATTTTGTTGAGCTTTAATGGTGAGGTTACTTTCTACCCTTAGTGGAAAAGATCCTGGGAGATAACTTGGCATTGTTTTCTTCCTCCTGCAAGTCAACAAGTTGACATAAGTGTGTGGAGTATTTTGAGTCAGGAGTCAGCAAACCCTAGGTATAGTAGCCTCATTAATATATTATCTCCATCCCAGAGGGAAGGTCTTTAAGCTTAGGTCTGGGAAATTTAAGTCCCAGGAGTTTAATGTAGAGATTTTCTATAAATTTCTGACTTCTACTTCATAAGGCCACAGTTTGAAGTGTTGCTTTCATTACTGATCTTATTTATTTACTTATTTTTTAGAGACAGTCTCACTTTTTTACCTAGGCTAAAGTGTAATAGCACAAACACAGCTCAGTGCATCCTTGAACTCCTGGACTCAAGTGATCCTGCCTCAGCCTCCTGAGTAGCTGGGACTAAGGGCACATATCACCATGCCTGACTAACTTTTCTTATTTTTTCTAGAAATGGGGTCTCACTATATTGTTCAGGCTGGAGTGCACTAGTGCAAACATAGCTCACTACAACCTTGAACTCCTGACCTCAAGTGATCATCCAGCCTCAGCCTCCCAAAGTACTGGGGTTACAGGTGTGAGTCACCACAACAAGCCCATTACTGATCTAAAATGAAACCAGAGTCAGGCAAAATGGAAAATGTACAATTTGGAAATAGCAATCTTATCTAAGAAAGAATTCTGGTTTTTTTTTGAGACAGGGCCTCAAGCTATCCCCCTGGGTAGAGTTCCCGTGGCTTCACAGCTCACAGCAACCTCCACCTCCCAAGTAGCTGGGACCACAGGCGCCCGCCTCAATGCCTGGCTTTTTTTTGTTGTTGTTGCAGCCATCATTGTTGTTTGGCAGGCCCGGGCTGGATTTGGACCCGCCACCTTAGGTGTATGTGGCTGGCGCCTTAGCCACTTGAGCCACAGGCGCCGAGCCAAGAATTCTGTTTTAAATATATTTTACTTCATGTCTTTTTTTTTTTTTTTTTTATTTTGAGACAGAGCCTCAAGCTGTCCCCCTGGGTAGAGTGCCATGGCACTCTACAGCTCACAGCAACCTCCAACTCCTGGGCTCAAGCGAGTCTCTTGCCTCTGCCTCCCAAGTAGCTGGGACCACAGGCGCCCGCCACAACGCCCAGCTATTTTTTGGATGCAGCCGTCATTGTTGTTTGGCGGGTCCGGGCTGGGGATTCGAACCCGCCACCTTATGTGTACGTGGCTGGCGCCTTAGCTGGTTGAGCCATAGGCGCCGAGCCTACTTCATGTCTTTGAGAGCTCACAATTCTAAGAAAATTTGAGGTCAAGTTGGCAGATGTTCAGCTCCTCTAGTTATTTATTTCTATAGATTCAGTTTGAAATTCAAACTGAACAGGGTAGAAATAGTAGATTGTTTTATAGGATTGTTGTTGAAATAGGAGATCTGACTACTTAAGTTACCTGTGCATGTAGTTCTGATTAAGGTTTTAAATAATCTTGCTGTTTAAGCTACTTGATGGCTTTGAGCCATCCTTTTCCAATATGAAATCAGGAAATGATTTTGAATGTTTCTAGTTGTTGGCACCTAAGTTATTTAAATGACAGTCAGCCTTTGGTACTCAGACCAAAAGAGTAAAAGAAAAGATGCTGGCCCTATAGATGTATCGTCTGAGCAGGTGATGTTAATGGCAGTAATCAGGAGGCAGATGACACTAGTGTGGGGTGACTTACAGATGAAGACAGAGGAACATTCTACCAGCTACAGAAGAGAATGGAAGCCCATGGTTTCAGAAGCGTAAACAAAGGAGACAGAAACATCAGGAAAAAGCATTGGAGAGTAGACGGAGTAATTAGGAATAGCCACTTGCTGCTCTGGCTGCTCTAACACTGGAAAAGGTTTGCAGCTCTCTGTGTGAACAGTGATTGGCAGACTGCGCCTAGTGTGTAAACAGTTCTGTGGTCTTTTTCACCCCTAGGTATTAGCTAATCATGAAAGTGATGCTGTGTCTATAGCAAGAGTTTAAAGCATGTGTACTACCCTGTTTAAGAAAACATTTAGCTACACGATGTCTTTTAGCTAAATATCTATTAAAAATCAGCTGTGAAAATAAATGTATGAGTGCCTCACTTCTGTTTCCATGGGACAAACAACTTGGGGGCATAACTTTTTTGTAAGCCTTCCAGGTACTGACACAATACTAGAAAGCTGTCTTGTTTTGTTTTTTGGGATAGAGTTTCACTCTTGTCACCCTGGCTAGAGTCACTGGCATCACAGGTCACAACAACCTCAAACTCCTGGACTCGAGTGATCCTCCTGCCTCTGCCTTCTGAGTAGCTGGGACTACTGGCATGTGCTACTGAACCCAGCTAGTTGTTTCTACTTTTAGTAGAGACAGGGTCTCACTTTTGCTCAGGCTGGTCTCAAACTCCTGGCTTCAAGTAATTTTCCCACCTTAGCCTTCCAGAATTCTAGGATTACAGGTGTGATCCAATGTGCTTGGCCAGAAAGTTGTCTTTATTTTACAAGTATTTAATATTTGTTTTTTTTTTTCTTTTTTGAGACAGAGTCTCACTATGTCACCCTCAGTAGAGTGCTGTTGCGTCACAGCTCACACTAACCTCAAACTCTTGGGCTTAAGTGATTCTCTTGCCTCAGCCTCCCAAGTTGCTTGGACTATAGGTGCCTACCACAATGCCTGGCTATTTTTTTTGTGGCAGTTGTCGTTGGCAGGCCCAGGCCAGGCTCAAACCTACCACTCTAGGGTATGTGGCCAGCGCCCTACCCACTGAGCCACAGGTGCCGCCCATTAATATTTGTTTTCTTATGTCAAAGATTATTTATCTTGGAGAAAAGAGAACACTTCTGCATTGCTGGTGGGAATGCAAACTAATACATTCTTTTTGGAAAGGTGTTTGGAGAACACTTAGAAATCTAAAAATAGACCTGCCATTCGATCCTATAATTCCTCTACTAGGTATATATCCAAAAGGCCAAAAATCACATTATAACAAAGATACATGTACTAGAATGTTTATTGCAGCCCAATTCATAATTGCTAAGTCATGGAAGAAGCCCAAATGCCCATCAACCCATGAATGGATCAATAAATTGTGGTATATGTACATACACCATGGGATATTATGCAATCTTAGAGAAAGATGGAGGCTTTACCTCTTAGATGTTTGCATGGATGGAGCTGGAACATAATCTTCTTAGCAAAGTATCTCAAGAATGGAAGAAAAAGTATCCAGTGTACTCATTTTTACTATGAAACCAATTTATAGCTTTCTTATGAAAGCTGTAACCCAATTATAGCCCAAGAAGAAGGGGAAAAGGGAGGGGGGAGGATGGGTGGAGGGAGAGTAATTGGTGGGACTATACCTACAGTGCATCTTACAAGGGTACATCTGAAATTTACTAGGTGTAGAATATATTCTATCTTCTTTTTTTGAGACAGAGCCTCAAGTTATCCCCCTGGGTAGAGTGCCATGGCATCATAACTCACAGCAACCTCCAATTCCTGGGCTCAAGTGAGTCTCCTGCCTCAGCCTCTCAAGTAGCTGGGACCACAGGCGCCTACCACAATGTCCGGCTATTTTTTGGTTGTAGCCAGCATTGTTGTTTGGCGGGCCTGGGCTGGATTTGAACCTGCCACCTTAGGTGTATGTGGCTGGCGCCTTAGCTACTTGAGCCACAGGCGCCGAGCCAGAATATAAATGTCTTAACACAATGACTAAGAAAATGCTGTGAAGGCTGTGCTGACCAGTTTGATGAAAGCATTTCAGATTGTGTGTAAAACCAGCACATTGTACCCCATGATTGCATTAATGTACACAGCTATGATTTAATAAAAAAAAATTTATCTGGAGAATATAGATATAAAGAAAATAAAAATAAAATTGTTTGTAATGCAACCACTGAGAATAACCACAGTTAACTTTCTGATTCTATTTTTCCAGTGACTTTTGTGTCTATATTTTAAAAGGAAGTAAAAATGAGTTGATACTGCATATACTATTCCCATATTGAGGACAGTTTTCTATACCATAACCATACCTCTTTCCCCCACTGTGTATAATGATATTTAACCTAGTAGTTTTATAGTAGAACTAAACAGAGTTTTGATTTACTTACAGCCATGTATTTTATATATGGGATCACGTAGAAAGTCAAACATCAAAACTTGGGGATGGCTCAGCGCCCGTGGCTCAAGCAGCTAAGGTGCCAACCACATACAACTGAGCTGGCAGGTTCAAATTCAACCCGGACCTGCCAAACAACAATGATGGCTGCAACCAAAAAATAGCCGGGCGTTGTGTCGGGCACCTGTAGTCCCAGCTACTTGGGAGGCGGAGGCAGGAGAATTGCTTGAGCCCAGGAGTTGGGGGTTGCTATGAGCTGTGATGCCATGGCACTCTACCCAGGGTGACAGCTTGAAGTTCTGTCTCAAAAAAAAAAAAAAAACCCAAAACTTGGGGATGTGAAATGTTAATTCTTGAGGAGCCAAAGATCACTTGTTAATCTGAGACTTAGAATTAATTATTTAATATATTGCATCAGAAGTTCCTTATACATATGTATTTATTTTAAAAGATCCCTTATAAAATAAAATATCTTCTTTCTGTTTAGCATTCTCTGGATATTCAACAAATACAAAGTACGACCCACACCAAATTAAAGCAGAAATAGCAAGTCGTCGGGATAGGGTGAGTAAAACCATTGTTTTCACAACTGGAAGCATCATGTGTATTTTTGTATAACATCACTAATCATGGTTCATTTCATTTCATAGTAAGGTTTTTGATTTCTTGGATTATTGCATTTTGTTTTATTTTCAGCTTTTTTCCAATAGGAAGGAAAAAGTTTTATTTTAAAGCCTTAGCTCATCTAAAAAAAAGTAGTGTGTGCCCCTGTGCATGTTTCATGGGGGTGGACTCAGCAACCCTTTAGTTTAGTGACAAGGCCAGGTCTCACAGGGCTGCTTGCCCACATGAGCAAGGTGCTGGCCTTGGCCTTGGCAACCTTGGAGTTGCCTTCTCCCCTGGTTCACTAGTTAGTCCCAGAGGGATCATTCCTGCAACAGTGTTTGACAGAAGGCACTGATGCTCCTTCCCTGGTAATGCCTGACTTATTTATTTGCTACTTTGCCTAATCTCTTTAGACCCTTGTCTTGGTTATCTGTGAAGGTGAACACTTTTGTTGTGTTTGTGACAAAGCATGGGTAGCATTTGGCAGTTAAGCCTTCTCCTCTCCTGGTGTGTCGTTCCCTGATCCAGGGTGCGCCTTTTAGTTTGGTGATTTTCAAATTTTATCACACCTAGGAAAAACACCTGGGGAGCTTGTTTTAAAGTGTGAATTCCGGACCTACCCCTTTCCCCCCAAAGTTTCGATAGGCCCGGAACAGGTCCCAGAGTCTGTTTAGATAAGTACTCCAGGTCCAGTTGGATTTAAGGTAGTCAGGGAGCACTGCTTTCAGAGATAAAGTTTCTTATGTGGGATCCAGAGTAGTAGAAGGAAAGATGAACAAGGTATTACCAAGTTTGCTAATTGTAATGTGTACATCATTAACTTGAAAAGGAAAATACAGTAGAACCTCTGAAAGTTGACCACCCGAGGAATTGTAACAAATTGGTCAACACACTGACGTGGTCAACATAAGAACTAGGCCTACTATGCTGATACGTACATGTGCTGTACATCTGACCTGTGAAAATTAGATCAATTTACGAAGGTGGTCAGTGTAGGGAGGAGAAGCTATGGCGGTCCTACTGTATGTAGTTGCTGGTTCCCCACTTGAGTAGGGACCTGTCAGCAGTCTGGGATTATGTATGTGAGCGGAAGTTCACGGAGAGAATAGATGATTTACTGAATTGCAAGCTAATTAGAAACTTAGATGACAATGTTAATAACAACTATAGAAATAATTTTTCACAGCCTGTTTTTGGAAAAAAAAATATGATTTGTCTTTAGCTTTCCAGATTAAAACGAGAGCTGACCCAGATGAAGCAGGAACTGCAGCACAAAGAAAAGGGAGTGGAGACCCTGCAAGAGTGAGTTGCCTGTGCTTACAGACAGGAGCACCTTCCTGAGATTTCTTCTTGTCCTGAACTGTCCGGTACCTGGACACTGTCTGAAAGCTTCATCACCTTTGCTTTTCTGCCTTTATTTATGCTCACTGTTGCCTAGTTCTGACCATGAGAATCTCTCTTTTTGTTGATGATACTTCATTCCTTCAAATGGGAAATGAGACCCTTATTTTTATATTTATGCACATTTGCTATAGCTGCACAGTCCAAGATACCCATGGCTATTTACATTTAAATTTGTTTCTTTTTTTTTTTTTTTTTGAGACAGAGCCTCAAGCTGTCCCCCTCGGTAGAGTGCCATGGCATTACAGCTCACAGCAACCTCCAACTCCTGGGCTCAAGCGAGTCTCTTGCCTCTGCCTCCCAAGTAGCTGGGACCACAGGC